>BMAT01013671.1:66435-78093 GCA_019649035.1 Elysia marginata | reverse complement strand
AAAAAAAAAAAAAAAAAAGGGACTGCAGTGGTTCAAAATTAGATCTGTTTATTGATAGTAAGACCTTTAGAGAAAAACAGTTATTGCATTCAAGAGGTTTCAAATATAAATAAACAACAACATTGACACACCTCTAGAGAGAGATACAGAGACCTGTAACAAAATGGATCGTACCATTCCATCTCTTAGCAATAGTAGCAGGTCACAAAAGAGAGCTGTGCACTTCACTCATGTGTCAGTAATTTAGACATACAGCAAAATCCTCTGAGTTTTTAGAAGAACAAACTCTCTTTTATGGACAAATAAAACCCAGCAGAAGAATGTAATCTGTACAGCACAGTGGAAACCTCATTACTTCAAATCTCTTGGGAATGAAGAAAAACTTGAATTGAAAGGACTCAAATTATACTTCAAATTATACTCAAAGGACCAGATTTATTTACTAACCACTTCTGAATTCTAAAGCATCTTCCTCTCTCTCATCCAATCTTTGTAAAAATTTAAAAACAAACTTATTCCACGCGCCATAGACACCTCTATGTAGTTTATAATTTGGCAACTTTGTGCAGTGACTTCTTGTCACAAAATTTTTATGCTTTGGAGAAGTAAAAGTGCTAGGGGTTTGAAGGAAAACTCTCTGTATGTAGCCCTCAATATAACCTTTGAATTAAGAGAACTGAACCTTATGTACTCAAATTTCTAAAATCAAACCTAAGAAAGCCATAAAAGAAAAAGAAACCTTACATGTAGAAACCTGAATTATGAGAAACTTGGATTATCAGAGTTCCATTTTGGAGGTTTCCACTGAACTTTGAAAAAAAATATCCCACATCTATTTCTATATATTTTAATTTTTAATTTACAGGGAAAGAAGAAAATAATATGTCTTGCAACCAGTGCAAGTTAAGCAGTACCGGTATGTCGGAAATATTACTTTGAGAAAATGCCTTTTAAAAGTAGATTTTCACCTTTTTTTCTGTTCCTAAAATGAAAACAATTATTAATATTTTTTTTCACAAAATTTAATGCAATTTATAACATTTGGAAGCATAGAGGAATGTGTTGATCATATATAAGTTTGCAATATCTGAGACTCTGACACAATGGCTGCCAGACATATACACAACACTTCATTTTTATCAAAATGGCAGTTAATAATATAAATTCGCCCACTGGAATCTCAACGTAAGCCTAATCTCAATTCAGGACATACTGAAATGATGAATGCTTGTTTGAAAAAACCACTTTGTATCACAAGCAGGTACCCCTAAAATACAATTGTTAAAGGTAAGAGAAATGTTTTAGTTAATTTTTAGCCATTTCATTTCTTTCACTGCCTCCAGAAACTGTAGACTGTCATTGAAGATACGACAAAAAAATTTGAAACTTTGTCTTCCTTACTCTATGAGATAAGCTTAGTATTTTACTTTTTCCAGCTGTTTCATTATAAGTATGATGGCACACAATTTAACTTACCTGGATAGACCTGGTCAGAAAGACATAGAAAGACATTGCACTCTCTAAGAGTAGGCCATTTGAGAGTTAAAAATCTTTGGGGAGCCTTTTACACACAGTCCATACCTGATAATTCAACATTCAAGGGCCCAGGCCATTCAAGTCGAATTAAGAGAAAGTGAAATTATAAGCAGTAACAATATAAGGCGACATATTTATTTGCTACCCTGCTCTCAAGTCAATGTTTATCCATACCATTCATAGACGAATGCCATACCTCTTTACACCCCCGCTCCCATCCAAACACACACACCATATCCACTTTCAGTGGCAAATGAGAATATCTATGCTGAAAAGCCTGGCAGTGTGCAATACCAGACAGAATTACTATGGCAATTTGATCTCGTACAGGAGTGTAAATTATCTAGAATCAAAAGAATTCAATCCATCTGCATGTCAATAGGAGCTAAAATAAATAACAATTATTTAATAAGGAATTGATAGAATTTTACAAGAACTTGAGTTAAGGGAAATATTGATGTATGATGTGGCAAATTAAATGGAGTTCATTGTGCATTAGATAGTACAGATAAAGAAATGGATACAATAATTTGCATGTCAATATATGTACGTGTTCTTAAAAAGAAGGGTTTCTTACAAAGAAAAGCATGTTTATGTATATTTTTACCTATAGTATGGCTTGCCACATTTAGCAAAAGGCAATACTTTCCTTTTTTTTTTTCAAAATGCATTTGACTCCTGCATTAAAAGGTATAAAGCATATCATTCAAGGCATGAAATGTAAAAAGATTGATCAATATGACCCAAACATTACGATTTGTGTTGAAAGCCCTTGGTGATGATAAATTGAAATAAATTTGCATATTAAAGGTAAAGGCCCCCAGGTGCTTTGCATTACTTACTGAAAAGCTTTTTTAAAAAAAACATGATTCCTTTTGTTCATAAGAAAGGCAAAATGTGGAGTTAAATTTTTTATGCAGTTTTATGTCTCCTAGTCCTAAGTTTCACGGGGATAAGGTCTATTCAGTCAATACAAATTTACATAAGTACACTGTCAAAAATAATCAATGCTTAGATACTTTCATAAGGACAGACAAGAGGTGAATATAAAATAAAAAATGAAAGGCTAGCAAACATATATATTTTACCTTTTGATATAAAAAATAATTTTGAATATCAAACGCAAAAGTGGACATATAAATTTACAGCCTTAAATATAACACTTAGAAAAGCAGAATACGCTTTTGATTTCATAGTTTTATAAGTTGATTGTCTGCTTTCATGAATTAACACTTTACTGCAACTTTACTTCCTTTTGAACATCATTGCAGGAGTTTTAATTATAGCCAATGGTGTTCAACTGTAAATTGTATAATTCAAATGTCTATAGAAAACAAAATTATGATATTAAAAGTTGTTTACTAGATGTCATAACTGTATCAGACAAAAGATGCACAACAATTTAAAACTTGCAAAAGAAGTTTTAAAAATTTCAGTAGAATGGCACTTCAATTTATTCATAACAAAAAGACAACAACATTAATTTTTTTATTCACTATTTGCTATACAATGGTTATGTGTAATCTTTTGTGACTTCACTTTCACTAGAACAGAAAGATTTTACTTCAATCCAGTCTAGTCAACAGATAATATCCATTCTAAAAATCACAGCGGGAGGCTGCTTACCATTTGCCTTCTCACCTGAATTACGAGCATGAATGTAAGATGTGAAATAAAAGTCTTCACTTTGCACTAGTTTGACTTTTTGATGAGTTTTCACATTCCCATTCACAGCATAGGTATGGGGACTGATTCATAGGAAAGTCACAGGCCTAGGATTAAAATTGTCATCGCTGGTCTTCTTTTTTTTCTTCTAGTCTAGGCGATATTCATGGGCATTTTTTGGCCTTGACTAACTACCGCAGAAAAAGTGTGGGTATTCCCAGAAGACAAATTGATATCCTTTTTTCCATTGATGTATCTGTTCTACTTTTTGTCATTCAATTTCTTCCAGGGCAAAACATTCCAGGGACAGAAGAGGAAGTGACCAAGTGTTGACAGAATTTCTGGCAATCCTCACTTCTTTTATCTGAAACTCTGGGGAAAGAATAATTTTGAAAACCACATTAAATGGTAGGTAAGCAGCCATCTCCTGGTACCTATTTAAAAAATTTTAAAGTTCAATTCAAATGATCCAATTTGCAAGACATTTATAAAGACCTAATTGGGAATTTCTTTAAATGTTATAATTTTTATCTTCTTCTTTTTTTTATCTGAGATAAACCACCTTTTTTTTTGTTAAATATAAATGTCTCAGATTTTATCCATGAGTCTCAAGTTGCAAAGCCTAGTTTTGCGACACAGGCTTCCAAAATTTAGTGGGTGTTCAAAAGTCAGTTTTCTTTTATTTTAGACATTGACGCTACAGATATTTGTGAAGTTTTCATACCTGATTCATGTTGAAATTCCATGCTATATGTGTTTAATTTTAAAATTAATGTTGAGGTTGCTAAGTACTTTATATCTTCATAGGTGTCTAAACTTCATACACAATTTTCTCCACTTTCTGAAATTTCACAAATCCTAATCCTGACAACTTTAAACAGCTGTTACATCACACAGAAACATTATGGAGTTTTTCTGTTTGTTGTATTTGAAACAAGAGAAAATAAGCTTTTCTGTGATACCAATATCTTACTACTTTCCAATGTCGACTTAAGACTTACTTTAGGTAGCAAAACAACTATGAAACAGGTCTACTAACCAGTTTTAATGAGTAGATAGTGGCAACTTTCATGTCTCAAAACATCGATATTTTGAACATTGTGTTTTTCTTAATTACTTCCAAAACTTTAAATTGTATCATATTATTTAGGAGGTGTAAAAGATTTTTTTTACATTAAAATAGTAAGAAAAAAAAACACATTTAAAGGCAGGGTTTTTCTTTAACTCTAAAAAAAATTAGCAGCTCTAAAATTATTTTTGAAAAAGAGAAAAGAACAGAGCGAGAAAAATTCATTTTCACTTCTCGAATTTTTTTGAGGCACATCAAATAGAATATCAGCAGAGGCCTATTGGTAGATTATTTGTTTTAATTACCATCTAAAGTCTTTTGGTCCACCAAATGCTGACAGGGAGATTTTCTGTCCCGAGTCACTGCTAGCTTGCATGGTCTCAGCACTAGGGATGAAGAACACAGGCTGCTTAGGAGCTGGGCGACGGGGAGAGGAGGTACAGTGCCATCCTACAGGAAAAAAGTTTTATACAAAAGAGTGTTACAAATAAAACCATTGAACACATATATACAATATTGCCACCTAGTGTAGCGGAAATTTTCAAGATAAATACTAGTCCTTTAGGGTCATATATATTTATGTGACTTTTGTGGACACTCCAACATTTCGATGTACACCTTTCATTTCCTTGAGAGGACTGCAAGGATATCTCATTGAATAAAGAGAGTCAATGCTTTGAGAAGTAAATTTGAACCTGCAAACAATAAACTTAAAACTGACTGCAAATAGATAAGCTCAGTTCTGATCAAAAGCTGCTACTAAGGCTATGAAAAGGGTGAAAGGTTTACCCTTCATAATGATGATACATTTTTCTAATCTTTAATATTGGTGTATAGATTATGCTTGTGGACTTAACTTCAGCGCTAATGTCTAATGAAAATAAAGATGAAGTTTGTAAAATTATGAAAATTTTGGGTCACTGCAGAAAAGGTGTAGAATTACATTAAGATTTTAAAAAGCATAACAAAAATTGTTTAATATTGAAATTTTGTGAAGACATAATATTGATTTTAAGTTATATAACAAGTTTGGTATATAACAGCAGGTATCTTAATTTATTTATATCATTCAAGTATAAAAAAAGCAAATAAACCAACGGTTGTAACTTAGTAGTTACTGTTACCAGGTATGTAAGAATTTAAGCTTGAATAAAAATCATCTAAATAATTTATTTCTTCTAGTGCAGCTACACATGTGGAGATGATGAAAGAGACATGTGTATATAAACAATCCATGTATGTATGTATGTATTAGATTGTAGTATTAAGTTTAGTTAGACAGATACCTTATATGAATAGTTTTGGCCTTCTATCAATATCTCAAATGAACAGTTTGAAAGTGACTACATGGCTATTGACATAAACAGAGTAGTTGTGTAGCCCTCCCAAAAAATGAGTCTACTTGCGGTGTTGGTCAATTAAAGAAAGTGGGCAGTTTAAGCAATAGATCAAACTTTTACTCAAAATTGTTTTTGCATAATTTGAAAGTTTATAATGTTTTTTATCATATCCTCTAATGAGAAAATCAAAACAAAATTTTCAATGTGTTTTAGTCCAGTAACTCAGAACCTAATTAACATATTCAAACAATATTTTCATTATCTCGGAGAGCTACAAATTTGCTTCAGAACAAGGCAACATAAAATAATGTAACAAGCAGTGACTCTTTTACAAGTACAGTGTGCATATCTTTTGTAAAAAGTGACACATCAAAACACTATTATAAATTATCCACATTCCTAGTTGGGTGTCTTTAAAAAACAAAAGAAAGAAATAAAAATGGAGATACCAAATGAATTTTCTTTTTAATGAGCCAAAAATTGCATCCCACTTAGAACGAATGTCCTTGGCACAAGCCGCACAATAAAACAAGCATAGCTGGCTGGCAATACTCACACTATGCAAACCCATCTTCATTATGTTTACAAATATACACATTTCACCCAAGAACACCTGACAAACTTGCTGGAATTTCTTAAAGCCCTAACTTCGAAACCCAGAACCCAATCTCCATACCACACACTTCATTTAAAGGGCTTGATATAGAGTTTTGCGAAAGTGTAAGGTGTCCATCCATTGGAATAATAAAAAAAAATTGTAGCAAATTTCCAAACTAATTTTTGGTATTTAAGGATAGAGGATGAGAGATTGAGTCAGACAGAAACATAAAATTAAAATTGACAATGAAAGTATTAACAGATATGCAGATTGGAAAGAGACAAACAAAAGAGAGAGGCACAAAGATAAGGAAAAACCCAGATTTATACAGTAAGGAAGCGACTAACACTAGGAAGAGAGGTGTTTGATCAGGAGAGGATTTGTTGACAGGGAAAAGGATCAGGACAGATTGATGCAGATCAAAGGAAACCAGAGAGAGAGAGATGCAAAGGGAATATAGTTATTGCAGGAGTTCCTAACAAAGACTTGGGATCCGCAATGGCGCAAGGAAAGCAAACAAAGCGGTCTATGAAGATTGCTAAAAAACGAAAAACCAATAAATTCCTTGCTGATGAAATGAAAAAAAACTAGAATAGCCAGACAAAAATAGAAATTTTGAATGATTAACAACAGGACATCAACTGACAAAAGATTTAAAAAACATAGCTTGTATCAAAATAAATAATTACCTTTGTGATATACAGAGGACCATAATTACGAAGGCCTTCAGAAATATCATTCCATTGATTCTCTGTCAATGTTAATAAACTTGCAACCAAACTGCTATTCTGGAAAGTCACAGTAGCCTGGCCACTCCCATCATCAATTAAAACCCTGGATGAAAAACAAAATGTACAAAACCGTTCTTAAGCCTGTATAAAATAAATAAATATTATGGAAAGAAAACAAAGGATGGATGATGGTGTAAATTGAAAATTTAGAAAAATGCTCTTGTAAAATTTCATATTGAATCATACAAAAGACGAATATATAATAATCATGCACAGATATTTTGAGCCGTACAGCAGATGAACAGGGTTAGGGAAGAGAGGGGGTTGAAAGTACAAAAATTTTACACCAGCATGAAAACAATTGCAGTCAATACAAATAAAATACACCAAATCATCCAGATACATTTTAAAAAAAACTTTAAAAGAAAAATCAGAGAGGACCATATCCAACATATAAAGCCATTTACTAGACAAATACATTCTCTGAACAAACTAATCAAATAAAACAAAGTATGAACATTGATTAGAAAACTGAACAAAAACAAAGCAAGGGGGGGAAACAAAATTCAAGGAGAAATACTGGTAATGTCTCCAAAGACCAGGTAAACCCATTGCCGCCCATTTTCTATTAGCAGCTGATAACATATCTCAATACCTCCAAAACATTTCTATCTATTATCACAACAAATTATATACAGAGCAAAGTAGATAAATATCTTAATATTAGTTAGATTGTCTTTTTGCAAGAGCCAAAGCAACGCAGACATAGTCTGGGCACACAACTGGATTAGGCAAAGTATATGAAGAGGAAGTTAAGTGTATCAATATTAGGGACTGACAAGTCAAGCACCTTCAACAAAATAAAATGTTAATATCAACTTCTTGATATCATTGTGAAAGAGTTGATGATGAAGATGTGTAGGTATCCTTGTAAGCAACACACATTTGAAGATCAAATCAATGCATCCATTTGCAATTCTTTAGGATCACAAATAGGGACACCGCTCAAAAATGAATAATTGTGTACATATTTTCAAACCAACAGCTTGAATTGGTTACCAGTACTGAAAAAACTAATAAATGTCAAAACTTAAAGCTGCAGTTTTGTTCCATAAATTTGTAAAATGTTGTAGTAGACAACCCATTTTCCCCTACAGAAAACCATTGTTTAATGAATCTTGTAATTCCTGTGAACAATGAGTATATTTCTACAAATTAAAATACACGACTTTGTTTCCTTTTTCAAACATCTATCTTTCCAGACGATCAAAAATTAAATATGAAAATATATGTATGCTGGAATATTATTAACACTATAACTTATTCTAACAGTTTGTTTACATTTTCTGTAAAGAATACGGTAAACAGTGGTGCAAGCATTTCATGCACATAAAAGCAGGAAAATGTTAACATCTCTATGAGTGCTCCACCTAGCACTGATATTGAAGAGCTGCCCCAGTAGAATCTTTGATCTATCAACTAAAAAAAAGTGCTAAGGCATGCACAGCTACACAAGACTTTAAATCTTAAACTCGTATGGTTTTCTTCTACATATAAATCTGAGTTTTGTTTTCATATTTTCCTGCTTTTTAGGCAAAAGAAAATTGCTGAAATGGGGAAACTTGCATCCCTCAGTAATGTTGAATTATTAACAATGACAACACTCTTACACTGCTTGAACCAAAAGTTTTGGATGCCCATCATTTCTGCATCTCTTGCCTTGGCACTTTCCATCCACATAAAGTTCTCTGCACAGAGAACACACAGTTTTGATAATCAGCTGGAAGAACATGCAGATATAGCACTCCAAAGAAAACAAGCTCTGTTTCCATGTTGGCAGCTTTGCTCCCTGGGAGGCCTCTGTGTTCTTACTCAGGCCCAACAACCACAAGTCTGACAGGAGAACTTTAGGAAGGTCTGACATGATAGGCGCTTTGAGAACTCTTTCTTGGTTTACTGCACTGTAGATGAATGAAGATAGATCATTATGTTGATTGATCAATGGTTGACACATTTGCATCAGGTCTCTTCTTAGCACAGCATTGGTAGTTGCAAAGGAATTTTTAGTTAGTTTTTTTTTTCATGTCCAAAAGTAAAGTATGTTCCCAATCAACTTGAATTTTGAATGCATCCAGGTGTTTGTTGAACTTCCATACAATGTGAACAGAATGCAGTTATGAGTATTTTTTAAAACTTTTTATGATTTCCATAGTGAACCTCAATTTTTTTTTTACAAAGATAGAGTTTAACAGGTTTGCAACAAGTTTGATGGATAATCAATAACTTAATAAGTTACCATCCAATGGTGCTAAAAATCAAAATGAAACTCAATGAAAAGTTGACTAATGATGGTTCCTAAAAATCTAAAGGTTTAACTTGAATTTAGACAGATTTTCTTTTGTCATCTCATGAATTTAAACGTATTTAGCCACAGTAACAACTGCTTCTCCCATAAATACCTAAGCCTCCTCACAAGTGAGTAGATTACTATGGCTTTACCACTTGTTCCTCAGGCCCGGCAAAGACAATCATGCTGGACACAGTCCAGGGAGGGAAAAGAAAAAGGGCAGACAGATGAAAAGATGGACAGTATCTTCAAAGAATGGACAGACCTGGAACTCTTAGAAAACTGTTAAAACAGAGAGTAGAGAGAGCTGGAGATGATTATAAGAGACAATGGTGGCGCCTGCGAACAACTAAAGAAAATGTCAAGATAGGATGGGATCAATGGTTCATAAATTTTGAACCACATAAGTTGGCTTGTTTTCTTAGTCTCTCATAATATTTTTTTTTAATTATGATTGCTGTTTCAATTATATATGTTTCTCAATTCAAATAAGTCAGTAATTTAAGGAACGAACCACTGTGTAATAAATTCAACACCACTAGACAAAAAGGACAAAACATAGACTTTATCCATAGCATAAATACAAAGAATAACAGAGGGGAACTGTCACGAATAATTATTGGCTTTAGGCAAGAGTTTGCCTTAGAGTTGTTGATGTTAAGCAAATTTTAAATTATACATGTATGCACTTCAGAAAAAGTTTGGAAGCAACTTACTTTGTGATCTGTTCTTGGGGATGAAGAGAAAGCACTTGCAATGAGGAAGCTGCTGTAAATCTGCAGTACACATTGTCAGCTTGGGATATTCTCCTCTCCAAGCAAATGAACCGAATCACAGATCCTGAATGTAATTTTTAAAAAAATGGAATTTGTTTATATAAAATGGGTTTAGGGATAAAAGTTTACTGGAACCATTTTCAATAAGTTGAGAATAGGGGCAAAAATTGTGGATTTTTGCTAATTTATCTTTGCATTTCTATTTAAACCTCTTGACTGCGCTATCACACATACAACAATTGTAAGACTATATGCGCTGTGGACGTACTAGGCACATGTTTGTTATAGCACTATTTGCTTCATTCCTTCGATACTACAAATCTGAAGTTTCCATGGCTATGTGTAGTCTCAGAGCATGCAAGAAGACTTCAGGCCAAACCTAGTGTCTGCCAGCGCTAAATTAATCACCGATTAGCCTTGCGGGTGTGAGTGTTACTGTGGACCACTTCTTAGCACACAGTGTGGAAAAAGATGTAGCAGCGAAGGGGTTAGGAAAATGAAAAATGGATAGGTCTCATTTTTTTTGCTTTTATTTATTACTAAATTCATGAAAGCTTCAAATTTTACCACAGTTTTGTACAAAATTGAAAAAGTAAAATACATTTGAGCAAAAATTACTAGAATTTGGTGTCGATGCTGAAAAGAAGTAGATGGATACACCTTTAAAAAAGAACCTCAGATCTATCGATCCAATTGGATGAAAACTTCTATAGCTGGTAATAAAAGTATTGATAGCCTTTCCTGAACAATAAAAGCTGTTCCTGATGCAAGTTGATAATAAACCATATTGCAAAAAACTCTTATTTCATATTCAAAAAATCACTTGTGTAGCCTTCCCAATAAATGAGTCTAGTTGCAAAATGTTGACATTCAGAGATATTTAAGTGCCTCCAAAGAGCTCTTTAGCTCCTATTCAAGTCAAAGCTGCACACTGCACCCTGTTACTTCAAGATTGTTATCAGTTCTTGAGTACCAAACGCAAAGAGGTGCATATGTTTAAAGAAAACTGTACTTCTTTCACTTCCACAAAAGATTCCCAGTACAAATCATGAAGAAAACTAATTGTTGTATTTTTTTTATTTTTTTTACTTCACATGAAAAAACCAACTTGATTACGAGTTAAGGCAGTACAGAAAGTATTCAGACATATTGATTCATCATCATCATCTAGTGCCGTGCCGCATGGCGTTGGCGATCATGCCCCTCCACACATCATGCTCTCTTGTCATTTTGATTATTTCCACCGTAGAGCCCACTCCAAGCCAAGACGCCAGCCCGTTGGTCGTTTTCTCACGTAGTCTTCCTCTACCACGCCTCCCCATAAAAATTCCAGTCGTCACAAGGTGTTCCTGTCTTTCTCTTCTCATGATATGGCCGAAAAAGGTAGCTTGTCGTTTCCTTTTTTTATTTATTAGTGCTCTTTTGGTCTTCATTCTTCGTAGGAACCACATTTCCGTCGCCTCTAACCTGCCTCTAACCTGCCTCTTGCTTGTTTTGATATTATCCAGGTTTTGCATCCATACATCAATATGGGTTCGATGTAGCATTCTAGATTTCTTTTTCTTGTTTCGATTGACATGTGTGGGTTTGTCAAGA
>BMAT01013671.1:16629-33246 GCA_019649035.1 Elysia marginata | reverse complement strand
TATGTATACATACTTTTTTATATATATTACTGTAAAACTTAAACCTGCTCACAAGACAATAACCTGCACTTATTTTCACAGTTAATGCTCTATGAAAGACATGTCCATGCTCTCGGAAGAATGGCCAGGCATTATGCAAATGGCTTTGTATCCTTTTCCTTAGACATATTTCTAAGTTCTGAAGGTCTTAATGTTTTTAATAAGCTTTGTGTAGAATTTCTCATGAGAAAAACAAAGGCTTTATTTTTTTTTCTGTTTTTTTTTTTATTATTAACAGATCTTATAAACCAAATGCCCTTTCTTTTGTTGAATCCCATTTAACTATCTAATTTTTACGCTCATAAATTAATTGCATTAATTCAAACTTTGTATTGTTGCTTATCATAAACACTGAGGTATCTATGACCCATTGAATCATTTTGTTTATGCATGTTGCCATGAATGGGGTAAGACATGAAGGTTCTACTATATTCTTTATTCCCAAAAGATATGAGTTATGAGGTTTCCACTGTATTAACTTTCCAATAATGTTTAAAGCTTTTAAAAAGTCTAAACAATATTAGATTTATACTGGTAGCTCTTGTTTTCTAAATATTTTAAGTGTTTACTCTGGTATATTATGTTACCAATAAAGCAAGATAAAACGTCTTATGTACCAACAGCAGTTTATTAATCAATATATATCTTCCTTAACTGTGTCACAAGCCCATGAAAGACTTGGTTCAAGTGTTCAAAATTTTAAACGTTTGTGCGGACCGTGTTGACTCCAACCCCATTTATGAGCAGCCTATACTGGAAATACTGAAGCTCTGCAGTCTTCCTTTTTTGATGGAAAAGTCCTCTGATGAGCTGGTCTTTGAACAAATTGTTGTTGAGTCAGTTTCACAACTCGGTGTGTTCTCAGTACAATTATTCTCATTTTATTTTTATAGTCCATTAATTTAGTTATTATAAAAGTTGAGTGTGTTTTTCTAAGTAACCAATATCTTACTTCCAAGCATTTTTTAATAGTTTTATAGATACACTTCCAACTTTCAATGCAACCAAGCCAAGAAAATTTCTTGTTTAATTTTGACCTTTAGATAGTAAGTGTGAATTTTCCAAATAAAAGCATCATTGCAACTTGACTCATCCTGTGCTGTTGTTGTTGCACATGTCTCTGAGATTTGCATAGGTTGAATTTAATAGAATTATCAAAATAGTTGTATTAATAATTGTATTAGTTTTGTTTTTACATTTTGAAACAAGAAATGAAAGAGAATAGTGTGATAGGTTATGTTTACTTATTCTTATTTCAAATTTCCAATTTTTAGCTTAACTGTTCTTTTAAGGTTCAGCATTTATTGTTTTTTAATTGCATGACCTGAAATAGCTTTCAAATATTTCCCCTTAGGTTACTTGATGAGAATTCCAAGTCCAGATGTGAGGAAACAAATATGCAACACTCTCCTTAAGTTTACCACAGTGAAGGTGACACAGTCTGTCCAAAGTGAGTATTGTCATTTACATTTAGTCCTCTTAGGATCATGTGTCTTTAAAAAAAAAAGATTCTTATAAAATGTTTACACTTGAACAGTTCTTGTGTTTTAGAAACAATGTTGGTTTAAACATAATAAAGTCACCTATTTTTTCTGATACATTAGAAAAAAGTGATCTAAAGAATATGAATATCTCCAGGCAATTAACCGCAGCAAGAGTTTTCTAGTTTGAGATTGTTTAATGGCCTAATGGGTATCTAAAGCTACTTTATATCTCCTTTAAAGAAAGGATGAATTTGATACCATAATCATGTAATTCAAATCAGTTTTAAGGGAGGTTACAATTTGAGATAGATAAATGGAGTTTTAGTATCAAATTGAAACTTTTTATTTATCTTTTTATGCAAAGATCTGAAGCCAACAACTCTTCAGTACAACAATAAAATGGTGGAATTCAGTGACATATCTGAGACTCTTGTAAAGGTAAGTTTTTTATACTATTGTTCCATTTGCGTGCTTAGAATAACAAATATTTGCAAAAAGTGTGGAAAGTCAGCAGAAGAATATAATCAATATACTGATCACTCTTTGATAACAAATATTAAACTCATATAAACAAATAATATAGGATGTGTATCGTGGAAAAGAATTGCATAGTTTATTGCTCAACATATTTTATCTTTACCTTTTGCTTGAGAAAAAAGATCATTTCACTATTGGAAGACACACATTTGCGTAGAGAAAATTTAAATTTTGTATAAAAATTAAGATTAGTGCTCTTTTACAAGTCCACCAGTGTTTATGCAGAGGATTTTTACCAAAATAATGCGTAAAAAAAAGTTGTTGAAAATACTTGTTGAAACTTTTTTCTGTGAGACCCATTATTATCTGGACTGATCTTTACAACAGCAATAAAACTAAATACTCTTCATTAAGTTTTTCTGCTCAAATGTAATTGCTAGACTTAAAGTTTGCAATTGCTAAATGTATACATTTTTGACAGACAATCTTTGTTGTATTAGTGTCGGACAAGTTGAATCATTTGTCTTTCCTTTTCAGTCACTGGCTTTGCTGGAGACAGACCTGCCCTCAAAACTGAAAGTTCTCGAAATTTTACAATTGTTTTCAAAATCGTCAGGTAATAGTATCTTCATTAACTCCTAATTTAAATACTTTTTAAAATGTCTACATAAGAAAAGATTTCTACCAACTGATTTGATATGATTAACATATGACAACAACATTATCAGGCATGTTCATCATTTACATTTAAAAGAGTGAGGGGCAGTTGACTTTTTTTTTATTGAGAGAATATTGCACTTATATTAGCAGCAAAAGATTACCCCAAAGAGTCTTTGAGTCTGAAAGAAAAGGCTGCTTGTATCTTATACCAGGAAATATGAAGTGAGTGCTGGCTATCATATTTTTGCTCACATTGGGCGGATCAAACAAATGCAAACATTGCAAGGGATAAAAAAGCACAAAAATTACTAATTAAAAACAACTGAAAATACAGTCATTGATCTAAGCATCAAAGAATGGGATCTTAAGTCTATAAAAAAGGGGAAAAATAGGAGCAACAATTGTTACGTATGGGGTATGTCGTAACAGTATTAGATCATTCAAGGATATTTAAGACAGCTTGAAAAGAGTCTTGGTTTAAAAGTAATCTTCAATGTGTTTTACAAGAATGAAAGTGCTAATTTTGATGAGTAAAATAAGGAAGATCATTGGTAAAAAACAGTTTTATAATATTCTTTTTGTAAGCTGTCATGAAAAAATACCCCAAATTTTCCCTCAGTGAACATTAAATGTAACTAGGAAGTTTTTAGCAATTTTATACATGTGCTTATGAACTTTTTAAAACTTGTTTTAACTGATTGAGTCCCAAGGTGCCAAACCGTCTTCTACTACTCTCTTAGATTTGAGCCCACTTTACTAGGCAATACTAAATTTGTTTTTAGTGTTCTATGCAGCTAAAAATTATTCAAAGGCCATCATGTAATAAATAAAAATGGATTAAAGAGCTTGTGTTTCACATTATGCCTAGATCTAAATTTAGACAAAGCCAGTGGCAGCGGTTCTCAGGACTCTACTGTTGACAGCCAAGCCGCTGTGAGCGGCTCATGTGACTCAGCCAGTTGATAAAATATAAAGCATTATTTGTATAAAAATTTTCATTAAATCAAGACCCCCCCCCATCCAAAAGACAAAAAAAGGGCAACCATAAAAAGAACCTGTGCAACGATGAGCTTCAACTAGCTTGTGTATGTAATGCTACAAAATATAAGTTGGGAATCTTTGTTTTGGGTAAAAAAAACTGGTAGCAAAGGGACAACTTTTCACTGCCAATTTGTTTTGTTTTGCTTTATACACTATATTAATCCCTTTCGGGAAATTCGGCTTTGTCACTCAGTGTAACTGTGTCGCCACAGAGCAATGCCACAAATTCCCCCAGCAGACCAGTACATTAATTTGAAGGCCACTTTTAACCCATTTGCAGGGTGTTCGAGCGCATATCAAAAATTAAAGAATTGCCTGTAGCTGGGTTCCAATTTTAAAGCTGGGTGGACCGTGGAAAGTTTGGGTAAATTGCTTTCCCAAGGCAATTGCAACATGGCATGGTTGGGAATTGAACCCGCAACCTCCAGATCTCAAGTACGATGTGCTAACCACTCTGCCACACTGGCCCTACAAGTAAAGCTGTATAATCTTGCAAATTAACTTCTCTTTTCCCTATCTAGCCAAGAATTGTGACCAAATGCTGTTTGTAGATGGAGGCAGAAGGGTTTGCTCTCGTCTGATGGACCCTGATCCAAGTGGCCAGCTTTTGTTCCGCAGTGCCGACATCTTGTGGAATTTGATGGAAAATGGAGATAAGGCTGTCCTTGCAAAGCAGCTGAACAATCTTTCCTGTATAAGGTTTGTGGAAAGAGGAATTTTCTGCTGGTAGAGTTGGCACTATTTTGTGAGTGTGGCTGAACTGACATCAAGGCAAACTTTTTTCTTTCCTATTGTTGCAACTTTTAAATTTGATTGACTAGAAACTGTTTAAGTCAAGATAGTATTACTTTGTTTTGAGTTCAAATCAATGCTCTCTTATTAAACACTACTTTGACATTATGGAAATCATAGAGGAGCATTTACTTTTAATTGTAAGCCTACTTTAATTACCTGATTAGTCACACTTGGGCTGGTTATAATAGACAATATTATTTTCTCTTTGAAGTAAACCTTCTTTGACATAAAACTTTGATTTTAACACAGTTAATGTTAAAGGTTTTTTTTTTGTAAGAAAAATGCTTTGTTGCAGATAAGTTTAGAAGCAGAAATTCAGAGAAAAGGTCTACTTTCTTTTTTTACTTCCCTTTTTTAGCCAACTGCGAGATGCTTTCGTGTATCAGCTAACACAAGGTTACAGCCACTATGATCGTCAGTTGCGGAATGATCTGCTTGTTCTAGCTACGCTGGTTGCAACACAGTGTCCAGAGACACCATTTGTTGAGACAGGATTTGCCAAACAGCTTACTCTCTTTGCCACCTTCCAGGAAGGTTAGACAAAAAAAAAATGTTAACTTAGGAAAGCACTGTGAATCTATTTCCCTGCCTTAGTGTACATATATAAACTATTTGATGGTGTGATACAGATCCAGTGCATAGCCAAGACACTTATTGTTATACTTATAGACTTACATTGTAGAGGTATAGAAACAAAATGAAAATTTTAAAAGTTTTTAAAACTCATCAGGTATTTGTAAATTTGTAATAAGCAATTAAACATTATTTGCCCTAACCAGATTGTGAGCTTTAGTTAATTAATATCTAGATAAGAACCATACGTAAACTCCATGGTTTAAATGTCTTACTATTATAATTTGGCATACTTGTTTCATTGTGATCATCATTTGATATGTATTTAAGCGTTATATGTAAATAAAATTTCAAAAAGATGGAACATTTGAGGCAAAAAAATAATATAATACTTTTCTTCCTTTTCAGTTAAGTCTCACAATGCGCTTGTGCGCCATCTAAAGCTGTTGACAAATCATGAGGACTTTGAATTGCGCAAACTGCTTTTCAATATTTTAGTAGTTCTCAGTAAAGACAGTACTGTTGTTTCTGTAAGTAACTTTTTAAGTCATAGTAAAAATTATTTGAAAAACTTAATTGCCTTTTAACTCTTCTCAAGACATCCTGATTATTATTTGGAATTTTGTCTAAAACAAATTCACAGCTTCAAAAGAGGCCTGCTTTAAAGTAGTGATCAACAAACAATTCATAATTTTGTGACTGACCAAAAAACTGTTTCGTTTTATAAATAGAGCCTGAAATTCAATGTGTTTTCAATGTTGTATTTTTTATTCCTCATAGTTGTTGCAGGCTTCATGCTGCACACAAAAAAAGGAAACAATAGGCCTACTCTCTTCACTAGATGTAATGTACAGGAATATCCATCTATGATATGAACATATTTCAAGCATTTTTGGAAATATCTTTTGTGTGGGTATAAAAATTTAACACATTCTTCTTTATATTTTTTACCTGAAAAAACACTGGATGGTTCTGCTCTCTCGTGAACATATAGCAGGTCAGTATTCTATGGCACATCCTTTAAATCTTGTTTGATTTGTTTTTTCCTCATACTTTACAGATCCTGTCAGAGGGACATCTGCTGCTGGCCCTCTTCTCATTTGTGCGCGCCAATGACCGCAAAACAGGCCCCAGAGAATGGACACCAGCTCAATTTGAGGAGCTTCAACTTCAAGCAATGGCGTCTCTATGCACACTTTGTCCTCTCATGTTAGAAGATTATATGACATGTCAGGGTTCCACACGCCTTCTCCTTTTACTTGAGTGGTGTGTTGGTCCAGGTAGGTGGTGGCTTCTTTTTTTTCTCATGTTTTCTTGTGTATGGTTACACTAATGATATTTATTGTTGAGGATGAATTTTGTAAATTAATGGGCTGATCTTTTTTGTTCTTCTCCCTAGTTGATGATAAAGGCTTTCCATTTTTATCAATAAACCGTAGTCATAATATATAGCCTTTAGCACAAGCAAATCCCTTACTTTTTTACATTTTCCTATAGATTTAGAAAGATTACTCTGTACTTCAGTCAAGACTTCATAGGTGGATATGTATTTTATACAGTTGTTAGTGTTACATAGGGGAGCTTTGTGTACTCTTGCTAGACATTTGTTTTTGTTTTCATAAAAAACTGTAAACGAACATTTTGACTTGTCAGATCAACCTTTCCTTACCAAACTTAGGGGTAAAATCATTACATACCATAGGCAATAAAAGAACTTCTTAGAGTATTATGGTTAGGAATTAATTGTAGCTGCTTGTTCCCTGTGAGTTCAGAGTGTAGGTGGATAAACATTTGACTTTTTAAGCATAACAGAAAATCAGGCACTGTAAAGCTGCTTATTGAATTTACATTGATAAAAGTTTCACCTTTTATTTCCCTCAAAACTTAGATGAGTTTTGTGGTCAGGGCAACAGTTTCCATGGTACCAGTGGACGTGGCAGTAAGAAGGCCCAAATGCGTCACTGCCTGCGACTGATGCGGAGTGTTGTCTCTACAGAGGATGAATTCTTGCTGCAGGATTTGGCCGACCAGGGAGCCATCAATCAACTTATCGGTGAGCTGATAGCACATTACATGTTTCTGTTTATTGTGGAGTGAAATGGCCATTAAAACTGTTATTGTGCAGACATAAATATTGAAAGAAGTCACAAGTGTGAGTGGAGCATTCATTAACAAAAAAAGTTTAAGTTCATGGAAGGTAAAGGAATAGCAGATCTGTAATGTTTTAATTTAATACTAACTTTTTTTTGTGCACATGATAAAACCTATGATCTGATAAGTGGAGCTGTTCATTTTGTTATGTTGAATGCTAAATTAAACTATTTTCAACTCTAAAAGATCGCTGTTAAGCGTAATTACCGTATTCTTTTCTTGGTATTATAAGTATACAAATTCATAAGTTGTAAAATTTGAGAGATGAGGGTTTGATCTGCAAAAGCAATTTAGAAAAAACAGTAGAGAACTTCATAAATAGTAAAATTTAGATTATTTGAACCTGAAACTAAAGAAAACACTGTAAAATTATGAAAGATAAGTCCTGTTAAGACCCGAAATTGTTAACTCTGATTATATTTTTGTTCTGTTACATAAGACACATGCAAAAAATGTAAGTAATCAGTTTTTACCTGCTTTTTTATTGATTATGTTCACATTCAAACATGATCAGTTCTTTTTTATATTCATGTTTATGATTGTTAAAAATATCTGCATTCATTTATTTACGTTTACAACAGTACTTTAAAATAAGTTCTTGAAGGTTTTCATTTGCAGAGAGGATAAAAATCAAAAGTGTAGTGTTCCTACAAAATAAGTCTACTTGCTCAAATTTTGACATTTTCAGACATATTCATAGTGTTGGGAGCTTCTTAAAAGCTCTATAAATTAGGGAAAAATTATTTTAACCTCTTGATTATTACCTGAGTTTTGTGGATTTAGAAGGATGGGGCAATGAGCTTTGTTGACGAGAAAATGAAGAAAATGCACTTAAAATTTCATATTACAAAGGTTACATTATGTCTCATAGTTATTATCTCATTCCACGCACCATAAACTGTCTTATTGTCATATTAGCTGGAAAACTAGATAAACTTTCATCATTGACAAAAAGAAGTTTAAGTAGATTTTTTACCCTGTATTATAAAATGTCAATATTTTCTCACTCACAATGTGAATACCTGAACAGTTCAACTGTCAGAGGGCTGCAAAATTAATAAAAACTTTTTAAAAGTTTAACTCCTGAAGTGTCATATAGTAATAGTTGGCATGATGATACTTTCCCTAAATGTATGTCTAAAAAAATGAAGTTTTGATTTTATTGGCTGAAGGCACTTCAAGATGTCAGTAATGCAAGTTATTATATGTATAAAATTTCTAGATCGAACACAATGTGAAGAGTCGTTGGGCTAAAAAACTTGTCAACCTGTTGTCACTTGGCAAAGTTTTGCTGACCAGACTCATCATCTTTTTTTTGGTCAACCTATTATAGTTGAGGTATAAATACACAAAAGATTTATTCTTTTTCAATTTCATGTTTAGAATTAGAGAAGCACTGGTCAGAAAAATGTTCTTTATTTAGGCTGTATTTGCAAAACAAGCAGAACATTCTAGGAGTAGAAAATAAATAATAGGCCATGTTAGTTTTGTGTTGTCTTTCAAGTGCATTAACTACATCTTGTTTAGCCAGAATTAGTACATTATTTTGTTTAACAAGCCCAAAATTCCCAATGATCAGAGAAAAATGTCTGTAATTGTTTTCCACCATCAAAGGCATTTTCAAGACTTAACATGTGTCCCCAGCAGGCCATTACACATATGAACCAATTCAACTCATATTTCAGAGCATAACAGTACAGCTGCCTAACAGGCGCTTATGTGTTACCTTTCCACAAATTTCAAACACTGCCTAAAGCCAGGTACCCATTGCACAGTTGGACCAAGGAAAGTTCCTTTTACAAGGCAATTACAACATGGTCAAGGTTAGGAATCCAAACCGCAAACACTGGATGACAATCCTAATGCTGATCCCTGAGCGATGCTGTTGCAGTATTTTGAAGACTAATATTTCATATGACAAACTCAAATAGGCCTCTGTGAATGTTTAAATTTTTGCCCCGCTACTCTTAAAATCAGAGAGCTGGCCATAAGCTAGTTTATATAATGTACTAAAATTATACTACTCTTACTATGCATGCTGGTTATTAAAATTTCAGGTAATGAATTAACTGGACTTTAGATATTAAGTCCCTGAAGTAGGACCAGAGCGGACGGGCATTAAGTAAGTTAAAGTAAGAAGTAAGACCTCTGCTGACCGACAATTTTTCAGGTCTGTATTCATGGGTTCCGCTTTTTACAGTACCTGTATATGTTTGCAACTGATTAGTATTTTCTTAACATGAATTTTAATGCAACTGTAACTTTTTTAAATGTAGGGGTGCTCAACACAGCTTTCACCCAGAAGACAGAAGAGAATGATGCTGTTGAGATTGAAATGCAGTCAGACATTCTGTTCATTCTTTCATGTCTGTGTGATGGAGACATGCACAGAAAGGTAAAAAGGGATGCTAGTCATGCAAAATATATCAACTGCAAAATAGCCAAAATTACTATTAACAAGAAGATGAAATTTTAAAGTTGAAATCATGGCCTTGGCATGCCTTATATTGCTCTGTTAAAAAATTAAGATGTTCAATGTTATCTTGTTGAATTACCTTAGGTATATACCCTTTATGAATAGAATTCAATAAAATCACTTGTGCCTTAAATTCTTTTTCTGAACTTGAATATAACTAAAAATAGAATTACACAGTTTTTTTATATGCGCAATTTTTAGGAACTTTTTGGAATTCAAGGTGTAGACATGGTAGTCAGATACCTGCGGACTGATACAAAACTTCTCAGCAGTGGTCTAGGACATCATAAACTGTTGTTGGCCTCAATCGATTGTACATGGTGAGTTTCACACAATTGCATCCTTTTATTTTATTTTTTTTTATTTTATGCACAATAATCCCGTAATGTCTGGTATAGCATGATATCTTTTTTTGGTTTTTATTTTTTTAAATATGTATACAGTAGAACTCTGATATAACGGCAATAATTGGACTTTTTTGTAAGTACCGTTATAACAGAGTGCCATCACAACAGAAGTCAACATAGACACTAAAATTAATGCTAAAATTGAGTCATGGATTTTCTCTGTCTCAGTGGCCACAATGACTCTTTTCAAACCCGTTCACAGGTTTTCTAAGGGCTTGAATTATCCCTTGATCACAAGGCTGTAAAGTACCTGTGGTGTTGGGAGAGAGAAACACCAAAGTTGTAGCTTTAAAACCTTCAATAGCAGTACGAGCAAGGCAGTTGTCTATTACAAGGGCAATGATGCGACCTTCAAGCAGATTCTTACTGTCCAGCTTCCTCACCCAATCTAAAAAATTGTTCCTGTCATCCATGCTTTGGCTTTTGCTTTGTACTCTGTGGGCAGGGTTTTGATCTTTTTTAGGCATCTTGACTTATTGAACTTGCTGATTCAGATTGTGAGAAGGGGCAAATTCTCTGTTTCTTTCATATTGGCAGCAACAAGTAGAGTTAAACGGTCCCTTGGATTCTTTCCGCCAGTCCTTTTTCACCCTTTAAAGCCAAGGTGCTAGTGGGCAAACAAGCTTGTCTCATTGGCATTAAAGATGTCATCAGAGCAAAATTTTTCAAGCAGTTTTTCAGCGTGGTGTTTTTCTACGTTTTGGCTGTGTCTTGACACACTGCAGCTGGTTCTCCACAGATTCTTTTCATGACAACACCATGATGGTCCAGCCATCCAGCACTAGCATTGAAAATTGCAACACTAAGCTTCTCTGCATATTCCTTAACTTTTTCTACCAATTACTACACTGTTTAGAGCCAGGCAATGGGACATTCTTTGATCTTGCATCTTTAAACCAAGTGTAAAGTGCATGGTCCACATCTTCTGTCTCAGGTCGTCTCAATCTGTTCCTATCTTGAGTGAAATGGCCTTGTTACTGTTAGAACGCTGACATTGTCTTTCTTTTCCTTCAAAATACTTAAATAGTGAAGAGTGATCCACAAGCGATTCCGTATTCCTCGCAGATTTTCGCTTGAGATTTCTTTATTTTTAACTTCTTCAATTATAGCCAGTTTTTGGTCAAGACTTAGGCATAAACTCTTTTTGAAATCTTTAGGTGTTGAAGCCATTTTAATTTCTTAGCTCTGGATACAAGTTGAGAAATCGATGAAGTCTAAATAAGAACTGAAATCTATGATTTTGATGATAAGTAAATTGCCGATGTGTTCAACAACTAAGCTAGAAGCAAAGCGACCGTTTAGATCTGGATGCAACACATTTAACATACGCTTTTGTACACGATTTTTGACTAATCAAATTAAAGCCCCTAACAAAGGAAAAAAAGCTAAAAAATGCTAGTTTGCATCTTAATCATGTGTACTATTGTAGACTTAACCCCCTCCCCCACACACTCAGAGCCCGGTGTGTGGAAGAGAATTCATTGTGTCGCTAAATGATGCTTACAAAGTTACAGTGAAGTAGATCACAAAGCATTACGGGGACAAAGGACTGGCTCCCTAGCAAGAGAGGGTAAATTTCAAGCTGTAGGAGGGAGAAGCGCAAAAGGCTGTTGGGCTTTGTTAGTGCTATCACTCGTATCAGTACATCACTTTCACAGTTACAGTTTCCTGGGATTGTACTTTAATCGAGGCAGGCACTCATGTAGGCTTAGTGTAGGTGGCATTAAGATGGATGAGGCTATCTGAAACAGTGAAAGGGAAAGAAAGGGGCTAGAGGTATTGGAGTGACTGTGATGAGTCACAAAGCTAGCGCACAAATCACTGCAGGCAAACTTGACAGGCGTGACTTGAATTGTTTTGAGTGTAGGCCGAACAATTTGTGGCCAATCACTGCCTGTTTTGTTCACTACTCTGCACACTCAGAGTGCCGTTACAGCAGAAATGAAGGTCACAGGTGCAGTTAGACGAGAAAAAGTTTATTGACTTTTAATAAAGGAAAAAAGGGGCCAGGAAAAATGCTGTTACACCCAGAGTTGCCGTTAAAACACTTGCCATTATAAATAGACTCCACTGTATTTGATTTACTCAAATCCAAACAGAGTTGATCTCTGAAACTTTTTTTTAAGTAAATGTGAAATTAAGATTAGCAGTCTTTTAGTTTTAAGCAGATTATGAGCAATTTTTCATGTTATTACTCTACATAACTATTTTTCTTCAGTTTCAGTTGTAGGTTAACTTCTGAAAGTGTCAGGAAAAAAAGATTTTCCAACCCCTTAAACAAAATTGTTTCTTTTTCTTTTTTTTTAGTTGCTACAACAAGCCACAGGTTTTTTTTTTCAATGACGGTTATAACAGATCTATTGAAAATAATTATTATTTCTTAAATTTTAGGTGTGCTATTGTGGGCTGCTACATAACAGAGGATTACTTTTTGGAAAAAGAGGGAGTTTTTCTCTTGTTTGACCTATTAGAGGTGAGAAACACGTCAAACTAGTTTGTATATCATCAAGCCTCTACCTTTTTGGCCTCAGTCATTTTTGCCAGTATTTAGAAAACTGTTTAAAATTTTTATGGCCTTACTTATTTTTGACCTAGGCCAATATGTTATTTTGCAATTTGTACCAAAAGGTGTTGACTGATTTTATTCATTTCTTGAAAGCATGATAGCAGGCCTTACACCAATTCAAACAGTGAATCATTTGCATTTTGGGCTAAGTCTGAATTAGGTCAAAAAGGTAGAGGCTAGACGATATGGTAAACTGAGCTATTTTGTTACCTTAATGACAACCTTTTTTCTAGATGTGTGTAACCATCATAAATATTATTTAAATTGTGTTTACTTATATGTTAGTATGGTCATTTGCCATTTGTTAATATGATTCACTTCCAAAGATACAAAATGATATC
Source organism: Elysia marginata (assembly GCA_019649035.1). Classification (NCBI taxonomy): domain Eukaryota; kingdom Metazoa; phylum Mollusca; class Gastropoda; family Plakobranchidae; genus Elysia; species Elysia marginata. The sequence continues at coordinate 20,236 of BMAT01013671.1, read as the reverse complement.
GCTCAAAATTTAAAGCAAAAGGAATGAAGGCTGGAATCTTGTCTTTGAGCTGTGTAATATGAAGATTCATTGTTGTTGTTTTTTTAAATTGATACTTACAGTTGAGTTTATATAATTCTAATGTAAAATTCAAATATTTTCTCAATGAAAACTGTATTATATAAATAATCTTCTTTTTCTATTGATAAATTGAAAGTTAAATTTTATTCCTACAGGGTTTAAAATATCTGAACTACTTTTGTTTCTGTAGTTTGTTCCTTACAAACCTATATTTCAAAATAAATAAAGAATTTTAATTCTATATTTCACCTCCTTCAATGAAAATTTGATGAGGGTTAATCTTATTCTGCTAAAATTTGAAGACTCCAGGGGAAAAACGACAGTAGTCACATAAAAGAATTCATTTAAATTTTCTCTTGTAAATGTTAATAAATTACCCCAAAATAGCTCCTTACTTTATCGGAGTTTTTTTATATCCAAAATTTAAATTACTCAAACACATTTTGGTGTTGTTTTACTCTAGATGTGTAATGTAACTTTGTGCTAGGGTCTTTTAATGGCTTCTGATGTTTTTCCCCTGGATTCTTCAAATGGTATTTGATTTTGTGGTTTTGTTAACATATGTCCAAGGCCATGCCAATTTTTCCAGTTGACTTTTCTTATTGTGCAAACATTTTAATGTAAAAAGGTGAAAATTGTGTCTCTCAATACTGCTAATATTAATATAATATATTTGCCTTTAAGGTGTGCCCTAAAAACATGCACAATGTAATCCTGGGCTGCTTACTGGACTTGTGTGAAAACCCAAAGACAGTCAACCATGTTCTGACCTGGCGAGGAAAAGATGGCTGCACAGCTTCTCACCTGCTGTGTCAGGTGTGGCGTCAGGAGGAATCGGAGATTGGAGTCATGCGCAACAACGAGGGTGCCATTTATGGTAAGGTTACAATGCTTATAATAAGATCTAGCATTGTTGTCTGGGCCTCCTATATTTGGACAACTTTCTCTCTCTAGCTAAAATGCTTTTGTTTGGTATGTAGTAATTGCTATTCTCATGATATTAGGGTTATCAATGGCATATAGGCCTTCATGTATAGTCAACACATTCAGAAGACTAAAAAAATCTTTATCCAGTATTTACTATTTAAATTAATCATTTGCTTAGTTTTTTTTATTCTTTCCTGCGGGAGGTTATGCTTGTATGCTTTTTTATGTATTAACACAGGGCTATTTCTTGTCCACAGGGGGGGTACAGTCATTTGTCCACACCTGTCCACAGGGGGGAGGGGGGTCTGAAAATGGGCAAAATCTGTCCACATGGTATGTGAATGGCCCCTAATGTTGATTGCATTGAAATCCTATTACTCATCGTGGTTCTCTCTTTAATGTCCTTCTCGTCCAGATGTGCACAAACCTTTGATGGGCCGCATCCAGGCAGAGATGGGGGTGGTGCCTATGCCAGCATCTTGTGTCAGCCAGGCCGTGGCAGATGTTGGAGAAAACATGAGGGCCAAGGTCTACTCTCTTTTCTGCAAGATGGGCTTCACTGATCTTCCAGGCCTTACAGTTGAGGATCATGTAACTCTCACTATTATTGGTAAGGCAAACCTTAGAACTACAGTCACCTCTGCTTAACTTTTTCAAGTCGCAAGCTGCTGGGCTTGTCAGCTTGCCAGAATCACATGAAAAGTAGTATAGCTTTTTGAGTGTGGTAATACTCTTATAATTGATCATTTACCACTCTTTAAAATATTAACTAAGTGCATGGTGCATTTAGCTAAAGCACAGGATAAATATATGCAGCGTGACTTGGTTGAGTTGATCTCCACAGGTAATAACAAGTAACATCTACTCATACACACACACACAAAAAGAATTAAGTTGATAGAAAATCAACTAAATTAACTTTTGTCTTAAGCAGAGTTGACTGCATAACAATATTGAGAGTTTATTCAATGCCCCCATTTCATATCAGTTTATCCAGCCCACACAGAAGACAAATATGTGATGAGTTGAGTTCCAAGTACGGTACCTCAAAACTGTTCTTTGTTTCTACTAGTTAATCTTCTCATGAATTATATTCCAACTTCAAGAAGTACAGAGGGATCTTAAGGTCAATGCTTTCAAGGGAAATTCTTGTTTGGCAGCCCCATTTGGAATTTTTTAATATCTTTTAAATTGTTAAAGTCATTTTTTACTGAAAGACAATATGTATTTTTGGTCCAGAGGTGTTGACTTTATCCTAATTTTAGTGTAATAATATATCAGAAAATGTATTAGTATTCATCTGAGGGGCTTTGCCTTTTTCTGTACAAAAGGTATTCAAGTTTGGTGTAAGAAGCCAACCTATTGGGTGTATGCTACAGAGATTGACATCATGAGGATTGATATGGTTTTGAGTTAGTTGTTTTTTTTTCTTCCATATTTCCAGATACAATATTTGTAGAAACTTTTTACCTTGCTTATTGTCTGTGACCTAAGGTTAACTTAAATGAAGTTTAAGAATAGAAGAAAAATACAAAATTACGATTTAAAATTTATAATTTGAAGTTTCTTTTTGAAATGTAATAGGAATTGTTTCAATTTAAATATCATAAAAGCTGAAGAAAAAAACCCCTAATGAATAAGGTCTTTACTTTCTTACATTTTGCCTGCTTACCGTTCCAGAAAAATACCTTGACTTCAAGATGGGTGAGGTGTGGTTTGAGACCATCAGTGAATTACAGGAAGAAAATGTGCGGCCAGTGACGCCAGACCAAGAGGCCATTGAGGCAATCTCAAGAGCAATTGAGGAGCGTGCTCAGATTGTACTCAGCACTCAGGGAGAACTATTGGAGGCGCAACGCAATCAAGATATCCTGGATGAACAAGAGTTTTATGCTGAGGTATAGGATAGTCAAGTTTAAGTTGATGATTGATATAAATACAGTGTAGCCTGCTTATATCGACAGCAACTTTATCTACATTTTGGCATATCAATGTGTTTGACTATGGTGCAATTTTTTCCTCTATAATTTCACAAAACCAATTGTTTTTTCTATGGACTTTTTCTCTATCAATTTTTGCTTTTTCAACATGCTGACTACTAAATTGATTAAAAAAGACATAAAAACAAAAAGTTTAGAAAAAACAAACAAGGCTTTATTAAAGTTATTTCATCAACTTAAAAGAAAAACTGACAACACAGCAAAACAAATGTTGCATAAAAACAAGGGAGTAATTATTTATTATTAACATTATCAGAGTTGTTAATCTTCCCTTTTTTTCCTCTTTGTCTTAAATCTGTTTATCCATATTCTTATATTCGGCATTATGTCGATATAAGCAGATCTAACCGTAGTTTGTATGCAAAAAGGCCTTTTTTAAATCCTTTTTTTTTCTAAATTGACTTAAATTTAACTTTATATTCCAGCTGAGCCAGGTAACATTGAAAGAGACCATAAAAAATTGTAAATTACTATCTTTCATATGACTAACTTAGACTTAACGCTGCACCACTTACTTAATGATTTCAATTGACAGTTCATGAATCTTGGGCTGGAAAATAATTATGAAGAAGGCTGTTTAGGTGTAGTCCAAGGTCAAAAATATTTTCAAAACATTTTTA
>BMAT01013671.1:0-12042 GCA_019649035.1 Elysia marginata | reverse complement strand
TTTCCTATTTTCTCTTAATCTCTTTCTCAACATGAACAATAAAGACTGTACCTAGTTATCATATTATGCTCCATGTTTTTGTTCTTATAATATGATGAACAAACACTGTTTGATCGTTCAGTTAAAAAGCAATTATTTTTGTTCTTTTAATGAAACAAGGCTGATATACTTTACGCAAAAAAAGTCATGGTGATGGTTGAAATAAGAACTGAAGGTAGAAAGTTAAAGGGTGTCGTTACCTGTACACAAAAAAAATTATATAAAATAAACAAAACTTTAGATCACCAAGCCGTTTTCACTTGTTGAACATATAATATTTGTTGCTTCGTAATGTGTAAATTATGAATGGACCTCATGCTGGGGTCATGTCTTAAATTATTAAATTAATAAACCTCTTAAAAAGCTCTCGATTATCACAATTATAGCTAAAAATTCACAAGTTAAAATCTTGATAAAATCACTAAATGAACAGATAGAAAAATATTTTTCAGAGCATCTTGTGCAGCAAGAAACGATCTTTCCAATAGTACTATCTTGAGGCGCAAAAAGATTATGAATATCTAACAACGCATGTTCAAATGATACCTTGGGGGACATTTTTGTGATACCCAGGCGCTAGAGCGGAAACGGGCTTGCCCGCTATGATGACTATCAGCATCAAATTACCAGCAGGTAATAAATTGTGCATGCCACTGCGCCGGCAAGAGTCTGTGACAGCTGTAAAATATATACCGTCTCCTAAGCTCGGAGTAACTTTTAAAACTAAGTTGTTACCTCGAGCGTTACAAAAAGACACCGTGAGTAATTTTGCAAAATCTGATATCCTGTTACTACATTTGGATTCTGTAAACTGATAGAATAACTTGAAAAATTGAAATAAAGTAAAAATCAACAATAAAGATATGTTATGACAAAAAAGTATACAATTGTTTGCTTTTGAAAATGAATGTCAATTTATAACTTTTTTTTAGTCTGAATGATCTTGCCTTCTTATTCATTGAATGTTTTTCATAAATTAAGGGGTTGTTGATCCTTGGGTAACAATATAATGCAAGACACAAGAGACTCTTAGGGGGGGAACGTGTCCTGAGGTACTTTTTTTTTCAATTTCAAGGTTTGTGCTAGAATGATAGTTATCAATCACTTGAGAGTGTTCAAATTAGAAGAAAATGAACAAGAAAATTGTGGTATTTATCATAATTGCTATAGTGACGGTCACCATCTTGAAATTTCTTTGTCAAACAAGATGGTTTTTATAAACCTGTCAGGTCCTACAGTTTTCAGTGAAATTAGTTCAAACTTGATGTCCACCCTAATAACGACCATCTCTTTGGAAACATGAAGGGTTGTTTGGATATTTTGAAAAAAAGTATTTTTATGAATTTTTAAAAGCGCTTTTTTGAGAAAGGTAAAAAAGTGATTTTTCCCCATTTTTCAATGTTTCTTCAGTACCAGGCTAAATATTCCATAAAGTCCACATCTTTTTATTTGCTTACTACCGAACGCACCCACACATTAAATTTTAAAAAATACAGCACAGAATGAAAGAGGAGTTAGGTTTTATATGCAAAACCTCAGTTAACATTTGAAATTTAAAAAATACCCAGAAAATCATGAGAAATGTGCAGATTGGTAACCAAGGCATGTACCATGTACAGTGATAAATTTGTCTGTGGATTTATTTATTAAAGTGGTTGAACTTTTCACATCTGTAAAACCATGGAATTTGATATGACATGATGCATTATCAATAGCAAGGCAAAAAACAGGTACCGCCCTACTCCTTAAATGAAAAGGAGTAAATTATATGTATCTTTAACCATATTATTATCTACATTAGAGCCATAGTTGGCCTTAGCTGGCGACGTTCGTCAAGCAATAAAAATAGCATAATGCTCTAGTCAGTCGAAGATCCAGGCAAAAGGTCCTTTGTCTGGAACTTCCACTTTTGTATAAGCTGATGTCTTACTCTTAGTTGTCTGTTCGTCTGGACTCTGCTCTCTTGTCTGGCAAGGCGGTAAGTGTCGGCAAGAGGTGCAGGTTCGATTTCTACTCTGCTCTGTCCTTCGTCTCATCTGTTGCTAGGTCTAAATTTGTGGTCATCTTTCTTTCCTTGGTTTTAGTAATGCCTGCTATCACCTGCTAGACTTTTCCTACATATACATGTATTACTAAGTGAAATAAAGTCCTATATTTTTATTTTGTTCTTAATCCTCAAACGTTAACTCTTATACTGAAACCCACCAAAAGAGAGAGAGGGGAAATAAGAGATTACAATACATCGAACAAAGAAAATGGATTGCATTGCAAATGCTTTTTACAGGAAAAAAACTTTGATACAGTTTGTCATTTTGCTCATTTTGGGCTACTTAAAAGGGACTTTGCATGGCTTTAGTTTAACAAGTTTTAAAAGTTTTCACATTCAGATAGTTGTTCACTGTATCAATATCAATTTTTGCAATACAATTAAAACCAACCAACACAGGTTCTGAATAAGTTTGGTCATACATTGTATCTTTGTTCATTCAAAATTCCAACTTATTACAATCAAATCTGCTTAAGTCAATTTTCAGTTGATTAAATTTTGTGAGTGTGTGTCTTATACTAGTTATAGGGACAATTATTCAAAAAGACTTGCACATACATAACTCTATTTTTCACATACCTTGATTTTAGTGGTGTTGCCTGCTGGGAGATTGACTTTACCATAGTTGACAGTATTTATAAAGTCTACATATCAATGGCAGGCAAATCAAACCTCTGATGTGGCTTCTTTTCCTATTAAAATCCTGCCATCGATATGAAGTTAAAAAAAAATTTTTTTTCAATAATAGATTGATTTAAAGGAATTTTGGCAATTGTGTCTTTTGGTATAATAGTTAACAGAGGTTTTAAAAAGAGCATCTAGATTGCTTTAAACAATGTAAGGCCTTTCTCTTTTAACTGAAACTCATTAATTTTAACATCTCTCTTACGTTGTAACTACTTTTTGTTTCTCAAAGTAAATTCCACATCACTGTTCCTGGTACATGTATTTCTAAACTGTACACTTGTAAACATAGTGAGGGGCAACTGGAAACTTGTCAATATAAATGTTTTTGCAAGTAAATGCAATCAATTGAAATTCTTCAATAATTATAGAAAAGATAGAATTATTAATATAAAGACAATGTGGTGAAAAGAGTCAGCAGTGATTATAGTTAAAAATGAAAACAGCAAATTTCAAAGCATTCAAAATTCAAAGAGGGCATTAGCCAAGGCTGTGTCCTCTTCCCAAAGCTTTTCTACCTTTACTAAAAACTAGTGCACAAAACTTACCATATATCCATGAAACTTGAAAGGAAATTGGCAGTCTGAATAAAAAAAAAACAACTTAAGTTATGGCAAGGACAGAGTATAAATAGCAAAAAAAAAAAAGAAAAGAAAGAACAAAGAGGGTGCTTTAAAAGCTTTCAATCACTTCACCATGTGCTGAAGAAAAAAGCAAAAAGAAGAAACAAAACACTACTAAAGACATTTTTTTTTTCAAACGGACATTTTAATCAATGGAGTCAATCATGTCCAACAGTGTATATTTGAGATCACTCCTCTCAAACAACTAGAAACAATAGGCACAACATTAACAACAATTTCTCAAGCTAATTTCTTTAATTTGAACCCAAGAAGATGAGAACAAGAATCACCTAGCCTTTTATCACACATTATAACCTAAATGAGGATGACAAAGTAGCAAAAGATCACTTTTAACAAAGTGATACAAATAGCCACATTGCTTGAGAATTATTAATGATAAGTGTAAGTCTTTCAGAGAAGCAAGACTGGAAAATTCGTTTCAACAGGAATGGGTGGTAAGAAACGAAGCATGAAAAAAACATGAAAAGATGATAGATAAGATAGGCCGCGACAGAAAGTTGTAGAGGCAACCGCTTTTGCAATTAAAAGGGTTTTAAAAATTGTGGACACAGGGCACCCAATTATAATGAATGGTGTTTTCTCTCAAGGAAAATTGCAGTTCACTGCAAAACTCACATTTTCCTCCAAAACTCAATTCTAGATTGCCTTGCCTTGTGGTCTGTGTTTCTCAAATTTGTAGGAAGATCAATTGGTCCCAGGGCAACAATATTTGCAAGTCATAGAGCCACATTTGTCATAAGGAAAAATAAATTTCTCTTTAAGCTCTGCACCTCACAATATTGCTTTCCAGCAAGGATAAAATCGTCCTTGGGCTGTCTTTAATCATGCCTAGCTCCGTCATTTTTGTTTGAAAGAATGAATACATTCAATGAAGCAAGATTTATAAGCCAAGAACAATGGACCGAATGTCTCAAATTTTTCGTCAAAATATTTAAACATATGATAGACCCAAACAGACTAGTATTAAACTCAAAGTACCTAAAAAAGAGTTATCAGAAATTCAATGGAAAAAAGGGTTGTTTTCAGAAAAGATTCATTACCGCACGCTTCAATGAACTGCAGAATACATACAAATAGTACATAGGACAAGTTTCAACTGAAAAAAATTGGAAGACTGGGTCTGGGTTGCCTTCTTTTCAACTCTAAAACTTGTGCTTGTAGACAGATGAATTGGTCCCAGGGCAACAATATTTGCAAGCCGCAGAACCACATTTATCACACGGAGAAATAAATTTCCCTTTCAGCTCTGCACCCCACAACATTGTTTTCCAATAAGGACACAATTTGGGTTTGTGTCTCATTATACCCGTCTCCATTATTTTCGTTGGAAAGAATAATAACATTCTATGAAGCAAGATTCAAAACAAAACATAATGGATCAAAAGAAAAACTTTTTGTCTGAATCAAGAAAAATTTTTTGTCTGAATAAAAAAAAATATTTGGGTATATAAGATAAACCCACACAGAAAAACTATCAAACTTTAGGCACTTCAAACAGAGTTAGTGGAAAAACAGTTTTTTTCAAAAGAGATTAGTTACTGGAACCCTACAAATAAACATGAAAGCATAGAAGATAGGGTCTGGATCGCCTTCTTCTCCACCTCTCTCAAACTTGGGGTCAGGTGAATTGGTCTCAGGGCAACAATATTTGCGAGCCGGAGAGCCACATTTATCAAAAGAAGAAATAAATTTCCCTTTCAGCTCTGCACCCAACAATATTGTTTTCTGATAAGGACAAAATTTTGGCTTGTCTATAATTATACCTGGCTTCATTATTTTTATTTGAATTAATAAAAACATTCCATGAAGCAAGATTTAAACTTTAATAGCAAAGGATAATGGACCAAATGACAAATTTTTTTACTCCATTTTTTTTTCCTAAAATATTTGAATATAAAATAAACCCACACAGTAAACTAATAAACTTTAGGCACTTCACAGCTACCAAGAAAAAAAAGATTGTTTTCATTACTGGAATCTTACAAATAAACATGAAAACATGGAAGATAGGGTCTGGGTTGTCTTCTTTTCCACTATTCTCAATCTTGTGGGCAGATGAATTGGTCCTAGGGCAACAATATTTGCAAGCCGCAGAGCCACATTTATAAAAAAGGAGATATAAATTTCCCTTTCAGCTCTGCACCCCACAATACTGTTTTCCAGTAAGGACAAAAATATACATTTCTCCATCATGATTCCTGATCTTGTACATGTATCTTGTTTGAAAGGATGACAAAAACCTTAAAATTTTCCATGAAGCAACATGAAAATAATTTAGGGTAACCTTCACTACAATTGATCTATCATAACCTCTATGATAGATCAACGTGTATAGCCTTTTAATAGATAACTAATGAGTTGTCTTCCAAATGAATCATGGTGCAAAATCATAATTTATTAATTGCATGTCTTTAAAAACTACAGAATATTTTAATACGAACGAATTTGGATAAACTGCAACATTTAAGTGTGTATTGGCTAGTCCTGTACATGGTACATGTACTGCTTTTTGCATTTGTTGAAAGACGAATTGCCCCCCCCCCCCCCACACACACACACACACGCACAGGGCAACAATATTTTCAAGAAGCAGAGCCTCTATTATGACAAGGAGAAAAAAATTTCCCTAGGTTTAAAAGTTGCGCCTCGTAATATTGCTTTCCGATTGGATAAGGACAACATAGTCTTCTTCTTCTTATCAATCACAATAGTAAATCAGGATCCAAAAAAATTTCCTTCATACGCTGTCAGAATGGTATGTATCTTCAATGATGCAGCAATTAAACGATAGCAAATTATTTGGATGAAACGTAAAGCCTCTTTTCCTTAAGAATTATGCAGAGTGTGGACTGTCCCTGAGGCAAAGTGATCCTGCTACCATCGAGGTTACCTGACTTTGAAGGCCACCTCAGCTCAATAAATAATACAAAAAAAAAGATTATTACTACAGGTACTTTCCAGATTTCAGTCGGGGACCAGTTGATCAGTAAATGGCTGCATCCTTTACTGCGATTCATCACTGGATCTAGCCTATCAGATGAGGGGAGACGGGCAGATGAAGGGTAGGGTCAACAGCTATCAATCACGCCACAGGTGCCTTTTAAGCTACGCGCCCGCTTTATGTTACACATCTCTGCCCCACCACACGCACATTCGGTTGGTGGCACCGGCGAATAGCATTAACTTTTACTCATCGATCTTTGAGGCTAGCTAAATTTGTTGTATTAACGAGAATGAAAGAGAGAGAGAGAGAGAGAGAGAGAGAGAGAGAGAGAGAGAGTGAGGAGTGGTCCTGGGGGTGGATGTGAGACATGGCAAGATCGACCTACTTTCTTATATACTTACAACGGCATACGTTTCGAAAAAAAACTTTCATCACTGTTGATTGCCCACAAACGCATGTTCCTTAGCATTAGTTAGATGTGAGTAGGCAAAAACAACTAATGTTTTGTCACAGCAGAAGTAAAAGCAACAGCGTTTTCGGCCTGTTTTGGCTCATCCGAGATCGAATTACGAGGTAAATATAGTGCAGCTACAAGTAGGCCTATAGCTTTTATTATACCTGGAGTCCACTGTATTAACGTACAATTTAAGAATTTAGTTCTAGATAATAGATCAAACTGAGTTTGAACACCCTACGCAAATCAAAAGAAAAAGAAAAAGGCAACTAGAGAGTTATTAAAACAACGCTGTAAGTGTAAATAGAGACGTCAGCCACACAACCGAAAGACGCTATCTCATTGTCCAACTGTTGACACAACACAATTTGCCTTGCCCAAGTAAAGTTTAATAACGGTACGTTATTATCGTTTGACAATAAATTTAGTATAATATTTTATACCTCTCGTCTTCCCTACTAATATGGCTCAATTCAAAATAAACCCTCATCACATTTCGTGTGTCAAGTTTACTCTTTCAATTTGAATACCCGAGCAGTTTAATACAACACCTGATAAAGCTATACGCGCACTGTACAAGCTGGAAGATTCCGAAAAATATGTGCCCAGATAATCATCTGTATACAGAGAAGGAGGAGGAGGAGGAGGAGGAGGAGGAGGAGAGAGAGAGAGAGAGAGGGAGAGAGAGCAGATGAAACCTCCTTCCCTCTTTCTGTTTCATCTGCTCTCTGTCTGTCTGTGTCTCTCTTCTCTCAGCTCTGAAACACGCGTGACTACCTGTGCACAAATCTTTCGGAATCTTCTATCGTTTATGTATACAGTACTGTACACGCATGGCTGTTATCGATTGTTTAGTAAGAACGTTCTGTGTTATGCAGTATGGGAATGATGTATCAGTCTCTCTAAGTCAAACACAATAAAGAAAAGCACATATATAAATTATATTGGAATGATGTAATCTGCAACGTCGAAAAGACATATTATAAGTGCTACAATGAGATACTTTTTACACATTTAGAACCTCGCCCAAGCCTTCAAGTTTGAGTTTAACCAGAATAACATTGTGCGTTCATAACCTAACGAAGGGCAAAATTTTTAAAATTCGCTTATGAAGGACAATAAATTGATCAAGAGATGATTGCCCGACGAAGAAAAAAGTCCCGGAAAATTTACTTGCCTGCCGACCACTTGTTCACGTGGTGGCTCACTAAACCTAGCCTCAAGCTTTTATATTTTTTTTTGTATTGAGCTTACGACACCGTTAAAATAAAAGCCTCCGTCACAGATCACATACACGCATCATTACCACAGTAAAGGTTACGAGCCGAATTTGAAGCTTTAATCTAACATTAGTCACAAGTACGTATATTACCAGGGCGACATCCCGATCAAGACAAGTTGCTGCTAATATTGATCTAGAATCGACACCCAAGCATGCAGAGACTGAGAGACACACACATACAGGCACTAGTGACAGATAAAAGGAGAGAGAGCGGGAGAACCACACGTAGGCTGACACTGACAGAGTGAAAGAGAGTGCGAGAGAGACAACTGACAGTGACAAGAGTGACGAAGAGAGAGCTAGCAGACAGAGTGAAAGAGAGAGCGAGAGAAAAACTAAAACTGTGTACAGATTAGAGCAGAGGAATATAAATTATGTTCTTTTATGTTTCGTACTATAATAGTAGGAATTAGGAGAGAGTAGCATATCAAATAAATATGAACCGTAATGCTCTTATCAATGAAAGTTTATATTGAATTGAAAATCGCAGATTAGGAGCTACGGGAAAACACATGTATCTAGATTAAAAATATTGCATCAGCTTTTATTCTCTCAATACTCGACTACTGTAATTCTCTTTCGAATGACACCTTTGATAATTGTAAATTGACGAAACGATGCGGCTAGATTGGTGACACGCATAAGAAAAAGAGCATCCTATGATACCCGCTTTAAACACCTACACTGGTTCCAGTACATAAATTAAACGTGTAAACACAAAGCCTCCCTTCTGTGTTTTATAAATGCTTTCAAAGTACCGGTACTGCCTTGCGTATATTATGCCATTATCACGGTCTGTGCACTCAAGTGGGAAAAAAAAAGATTTTATTCTTAAACGAAAAGACACACAAATAGGACAAATTTGGCAGCAAGTTTTCCACTTCTGTTTCGCGACAACAAAAAATGTTGAACAGCTTACTACAAGAACTAAGAGACTCGAGATCTAACGATCTTAGTTTCATAACTGGTATGTAGGCTACAATATAGTACAAGGCTTAGTTTTTATACCCAACGAACTGATTGAGTTTTTGTTTTTGTTTGTTTTTTGTTGTTTTTTTAGCGGGGTTGCTCAAGTATCGACAAGACAAATACAATAGTACAAGCCCCTACATTACATGATCTAAAATGAGTTCTACTTAGTTCGACTCCACCTCAATGAACTTAAACACCTCACCCGCGCATCTCAAATTGGACTCATTTCTATGTAGAAATGAAGATATTCAAATTCCAGCTTTGAATTTGATTGTGTAGTACACGCATAGGTCTGCAATCATTTTATCTCCTTTCCCAGTTTTCCCCTGTACATGTACAGCTCATTCGTAAAACTCCGAGTTTTCTTCCCTGTTCAGTGCCGAACTTGAACACAAGTTTAAAAAAAACCCGACAACTTATAGGGGTATTTTTGACGTTTCAAATAACGGTAACAGTACAAATAATCCTACGGAAAGGTAAACGTGCAACATTTATCTTATGCATATAGGTACGGCTCCAGAATATTGTTACCGTCCAAACGTAACGATTTCAATACATGCCTAGACGCGCGTTTTAGTACTTTTACCAACGTTTATGCGCTAGAATAAAGCCTGTGGTCCCATGCACGAACCTGATGATAGCCCACACGGATGCGAAACGGAGATATTTCCGGTCAAAGTTTGGCTTTTACGAAGAACGTATAGAAAGTGGCTAAGTTACAGGAAAGCATTTGGAGCCGTAAATAATAATGTACTACAACCATTTAATTATATGTGATAAAGCACATCATGGAATACTTCCTTGTACCTTTATCTCATTTTTTAGGAAGATGTAGGTTATCACTTTCATGCATGAGGACACAGAAGTCATGTACGCCCACTTCTCTATGATCTATCGATCTATGCGGGAGAGAACGGAAAACTGGGGGAAGGAGATAATAAAAGGCCTACTACAGCCACGTTTCCTGAACTTGAGGGAGAGATACTAAATTAAAGGGCCACTGGTTTGCTACATTAATAATTACGCGACACAGATATCTGTGTAACTGTTTTTTTTTTTTTTTTTTTTGTTAGCCACGGTACTCTTGAGTTTTTGTTTTCAACTCCGACCCTAAAAAGACAGAATAAAAATTGCCCAAGGCCACAAGCTATTGGCCTACATATATACACGCGTACTATGCATAATACTACTAATAGATACAAATAATTAGGCCCTACTTTGTTTCACCGAAATCACCGCAGCGCTTCAATTTTAGTGCGGTCTAAATAGAGCCTAGTGAAAAGTAATAATTGCCTAAGAAGATCTCGTATCTAACTAACTTTGGACTCGACTGAAATAAAAATACAATTTTCTCTTCTTTGAGACTTATCTAAATCAACGTCTATACTTCTACACGTACTAGTTTCAATCCTACCTCGTTTTTAACTACATGTACATATACTACACTACACTAGTATCTATAGTTATTTTCAAAGTAATGGTAGCCCCTACTGGTTGGGTCGGTGTCAGTATAATATGACCGGCTGAGGCTAAGTCATGGTATCCCCGCTAGTCTCTGGGTGGCAGCCCGTAAAATAGTCATTGGGACCCAAGCCCTGAGAGTACCTTTGAAGTGAAATTGGGCTTGTAAAAATACCCTTCAAATGGTAGGTCTTTTCTAAGTCTACCGTATATATACATTTTTGCATCAGTCCTTTATCAGCGATCATGCTACTATCAATAAATGCCAATAAGGCTAGCATTGCAAAATGTTGAACTTATATAGCACTACGCAAGTTTGTTATAGTTATACCAGGTACTTATTATTATTTGTTTATTTAGAGTATTAGACTACAACTAATACAATGATGACAATGTAGAACTTTCTCATTACTGCGCTTTTTAGACGAGTGCTCGCTCTCAACAAATCTTGATTTGGCGAACTTCCTAAATTCAAAGAAATTCGTTTGATCCGAGATCCACTGAACCGTATACAAAGTAAATTGAAAAGTTGATATGAATCGCCATGTAACTAGAAGATAGACATGTACCGTACGGTATAAAAATTACAATGCACTAGGTCACAAGAGTGAAGGGAAAAAAATCTGGTTCTAATTGCCAATTCTAATTTTGGATACGGTACATTCAATCTACATGTATTGTTATTCAACTGCTAGTACTGCTTTATTAACTTTTGAAACGATTTTTTTGCGTTACAATTAACAAACTGCGACGAAGTTTTTTTAGTGGAGGCGCCAACAGGAGCAGCAGTTATTGCAGTAGTAGTAGTAGTAGTAGTAGTAGTAGTAGTAGTAGTAGTAGCGGTACCGAAGTGGAAATGATGTGACTACTAGTACCGCTACTGCCCCACTCCTACAACTTGTACTACAAGATAGGCTTACGTGTATCTTGTTGAGAAACAAATAAGATAGCTCAATTTGTTACATAGGCTGCGATGTATTCAATTTCAATCATTCTTCACCACCCAACAACAGCAGCAGTCGCAACAGCGGTGGTAACGATAATACCGCACTAGCATGCATGTTGTTCAGCAGTAGAAGTACTACAGTGTATTGCTACATGTATTAGCAGTAGTCGTACAAGAAGCAGCAACAGCAGCAATAGCAGTAGTAAATGATTGAAATATTATAAAGGTATGAAATTAGCAGTCGAGAGAAGTAGGCTTTTTAGTGGAAATGCCCGAAATGTCTGTCTTTGGTATGATTCGAACCTTCGACTTATAGATGCTTCGGCACCCACCGCCTTGCCACTTAGACAAGTTAGAGAAACATAGCTTAAACCATGTCGCCACTACGCTCCTTAGTAGCAGTAGTAGTAGTAGGAGGAGGAGGGGTAGGCCTACATGAAGCAGTAGTCTTAGTAGTATTAAGTAATAGTCGTAGCAATAATAGTAGTAGTAGTGCTAGTAGTAGTACATGTACATAGTACACGTAGTAGAAGTGCTAGTAGTACATAGCAGTAGTAGTAGTAGTAGTA
>BMAT01013669.1:145152-157022 GCA_019649035.1 Elysia marginata | reverse complement strand
GGTAAGTTTCTTACTTTTATAAACGATTTGACATCTAGAACTTAACAAACTATAGAGCTGAATAAAAAGTTTATCTTCAAAATAAATCTGTCGCATACATTTTTAAAAGATTGTAATAGACACCAGGAAAGTTCCGCTACTCTTGTTGAAATCCCATTCCCTATTATGGCAGTTTACGAGGTAAAGAATCCCTCTCTGATCTTGTACTGGTTGTAACCATGGCGTCCTACCAGCCCGCTATCCAGTGGTGATATTTCAAGATTAGGACATCATGTCAAAGGCAGCTATTTTGATTCTCATGGCGCAACAAATACGAGCGCCTTTCGCTGCCAGGGCTAAAATATAAAAAAAAAATCTAAGAACAGTTTAGTTCGTAGTCCTTGGTCCGTTCCAAGAGCTAGTGGCTGTGTTAAACAAAACGCTGAATATAAAACTTGAGCCGAAAATTTCCGTTCATTTGCCAATATAGATTTAAACCAATTGCCTGCATTTTAAAAAAAAATCAAAACAAACTAAAGATCTAAATATAGCAAAATTAAGTGTTGATTCATCCAAGCACTTTAAAATTAAAGCTCTAGATCTAGCCCGAAATCCCTATAGCTTGGCAAGATAAACACAAAAAACATCAAATCCAGATCTCGACTTTAACCTGTCCCCACAAGATCTCACGGCGACAAAAACGGTTCAGCTCTTCTAAATTTAGATCTGTAATCCACATGTAATTCTAGATCTACATTTAGATTGGATCAAGATGTTTCTGTCTTAGAGATTAATATTCCACGGCCACAAAAAGAGGGGCAAGAGAGAGAGAGAGAGAGAGAGAGAGAGAGAGAGAGAGAGAGAGAGAGAGAGAGGTTACAGTGTGAGAGAGGGAGGGGGAGAATAAAATAGACCGTGGTTGGGAAATAGAGCTTGAGATAGGCGAACTAGAAAGCCTGTATCCTAGTCTAGACATCAAATAGAGGAGAACAGGAAAAAAACAGGAAGGGAAACTTTGAACCCCAAGAAGACAAGGGTACCGAGAGAAGAAAGCAAATCGATACAGCTATTCGATACAAAGCATGACAAAGAGGAAGGCACCTTAGAACAGCTCTATCTTTTGCCTGACTAGGTCGGGTACCAAACAACTGTTTGTTTTATACTAACAAGGAAAAGTTAGTCTTGCAGATGACATGGCAGTTCAAGACAGTTTGACAACTTCCAGTCCGAAGGCTTACTCACTATGCATGGGGCAAGGTTTGTCGGTATTAGATAACAGAGCAGATTTTTTCTCTAGGTTCAAAGAATCATAATATTTTCAGAGAGGCAAGTCATGTGGTTTGCTAATTTTACACATGCCAAGTTTCAGTGCTTAAAAAATTTCTATCACACGCGAGTTCCCGATAAGAGAGGTTAAGAAGTTGCGTTTTCCGAATTCGTTAGCCAGACGAGATTGTTTTGTTTTTTTTCTCTTTTATTGTAAAGCAAACAAGAGGCAATAGTTATGGTTTGAGGTCTGATTATAATAATAATAATAATAATAATAATAATATCAATAACAATAATAATTTATTTATAGAGCGCCTAAAAATCCACTAAAAAGTGCTCAGTGGCGCTAATATACAGGAATATGAAGGTTGCTTCACAATAATACAGACCATTGTAAAGTAGTGTGACATCACACAAAATTAAAGAGCTCTACAATAGAACTGCATCAAAAGTATTACATCAACATTTTGATCCTACTCTAATACTTTGCATTAAAAACTGATAAAGATTATTAAAATTAGAATGGAAACCAAATGCATTAAAATCATGTAAATGTATCTATAAACATCCGTAAATACGTTGGTTAAGAAAGTAAAAGTAATCATACACAATGTAGAATAGTATAAACTAAAAAAAAAAGTTTAACCTCAAACGCAACCGAGCACGACAATACAAATTAAATGAAGTGTATAAATAGTTAATTGTCTAAAAGCAGCCATATTCACACTTATTAGCAAAATAAAAATCAAGATAAATATGTTGAAATAGAAAAAATTAAACTCGTGTCTTATGTAATTATTTATATTGAATAATATCGAAAAGATGTTTATAATGAGTTTAAATGTAGATGTGGTGACCAAAAACATATTCTCAAGTCAAGTTTTTCATAAAATGATAAAAGACTATGATTATTCTTCTAAAACTGTGCTCTAAGAGTTAGCATTAGAAATGATATAGCCTACAGTAAATGTAGGTGATGGATAAAATCCTGGTTTCCTTCATTTTGCTCGTTTTTTTATCCCTCCAAGAATCTAATCTGAAAACACCTGATGTGATAGTAACAGCGTAATTTATCACTCTATCATACAGCTAGGACACACATGGATAGCTCAGACTATCATGCTTTCAGACAAAATATTTTACCAACACATGCGACCCGTTTGGTTTGCTCCGGTTAGAGAATGTTTTTGGCCAAGCTTGCAAAGCAGCACAACATGAGAGAATCTAAGCTAAATTTGTATCTTTATCTTATTCTCTTATTTCAAAGCGAAGTACTTGTCATAATTTCTACTTTTTACATTTTCATCCTTTTCCCTTGTTAGCTGTCAAATGATTTGTATAATTGTCTAAAGAAATCGGAGCAATCATGTGATAATTAGGTTCTATGTTTAAAATATTTGGATCAATTTTGCATTCTATGTATACAATTTGATTTCCGGTTTTAATGGATTAATAAAGTTGTGTCTGATCTTATCCGAAAAGTCCGATTTGAGTTCGCGAGATCCACAGAAAAGGAATGAAGACAGAAGGGAAATAAGGATCGCCAGAATCGACTTCCTGTCGCTATCTTGGATTAAATTTAAACAGTTTTACTCAGTACTCAATATAAATTGTGAATTATCTGCTGTCTGTGTGTTACTCTGTTATCATTTTGTTGAACATTTGAATGGACTAAGATCAATGTAATATGTGTGATCGATACCTCGCTTGTAACTATGTTGTCTTTTCCTTTGTCAGAGTTAAATGTTTTCTCATTGTCGTCTAACCTGTTTCAATTGAACAAGTAAGATTACTTACTTACTTACTTAATGCCCTCCGCTGCGACGTCAACTGACGTCTCTGCCTGGGCTAATCTGTATATTGCTGTCGTCAGATGCTTCCAGTCGGATCTGTTCTGTGCTATGTCGCAAAGGTGGTCAAGGTCTTTAATTGAATGTAATCTGGTTAGATTGTTAGGTTTAATTTGTTTTTGTTTTTAATTACATGTGTAAACAAACTTTCGCGCCATATAAAAAGTAGTTAAGGATTTAAGGGCATTAGCGTCTGGCGTTTTTGGTTTCATATAATCCAAGATGTGCCCAAGAGCTCTGAGTGGCTCAAAAATAAATTATACTTATAACACGTGAAGACCTGTGAAAATCCGTCTTGAGTCGGCGATTGCTTGTAGATTGCCTGTTTAGGTTGTGCATTATTTGACGTTTCCTTATCATCGTGGCGGAAGAGCGCAGAAGAATTCTTTTGTTCAACGAATAGATTTGATTCTACAGAATTAAGGGTCACATTGATCCGTTGCATGAACAAGTTTTTACTCTACACATTCGGGAGCGTCTGCCATCTTGATAGGCAAGGGCAAGTTTTACAAAATGTATACAGCCTCAATTGCCTACCGCAATCTGAAAAAAATCAGACAAATATTAACTAACAGATACTGCAATCTGAAAAAGATCAGTCAAATATTGACTAAAAGATACTGCAATCTGAAAAAGATCAGTCAAATATTACTAAAAGATGTTACAATCTGAAAAAGATAAGAAAAAAAACACTAACAGATTCACCAATCTGAAAAAGATCAATCATTAACTAGCAGTACACAACTGCTTTATGAAGAACACAAAAACATACCACGAGGTAGGAGACTAAGCAGGTAAGGTAGATAACACCGTTCTTACCTCCTCTCTACATTGTTGGGTTTAGTGAAAGTTTTCAAAGAATGTAAATATTACCGTAAACTTTTAATTCTATACGGTACATATCAATAGCATTTAATAAAATCTTTTTGACATTACCAAGAAGCGCCCTTTGGTTAATTTATTCGTCAATAACCGAACTATGACAATATACTTGATTTAGTTTTGCTCTGATAAAGTTTCTCATATTCAATTAAGTTATTTTTTTTTCAATTATCATCTCAATATACTTGCGTACAACGAATTCCTCAAATTCATGTTTACTTTTACTGTTTTACAGATGAACATGGAAACAAATTTCTTCAAGCAAGAGTAGCATAGACTCTTGAATACGAAGGCTTAACAGCATCTTTCTAGCCTTGAAATAAATCTCATAGATGTTGTAGTCTATCTGGTCTATTTCACTGACTGTCCACTATCAGTCAAGATAAAGTTATTTCTTTACTGTGGTTGTTATGGTACTCCAACGTGCCCTTTAAAAACACATTATCGAAGGATAGGGTTCATCGACGAAACGATTGTTTCCCGATAAGAAGAGTTTCGTTTAGAGAATCAGATTTTTTGTCTATAGACCGTCAGTTTTTCGATTTATAAACATTACACTTGATACCACAAAATGAAGGAGAGAAATGCACAATGCGGAATGAAAAAAGCTTAAAAACAATTTTAAAATTCAACTTTGTAATTCGGCTTCAAAAACCTTTCCAAGATGAATTTTTGCTCATTTTGGTCATTCTGATCATGAAAATCATATTGTTTTATACATTCAAGCGTACTGAAAGAAAGTAATAAAAAAAAGTTTTTAACTCTGCCAGGGCCTACAACATAAGGAATATGTCCTGTCACCTGAGCTTCAGTTCATCGATGGGAAACTCTCTGACTTGTTTAGATATCTGGCGTTCGAACTAAAAAACAGTGAATATCAATACGATCGCTCATCTACACACTCAGTCTCATCCATATATTGTCTGGAATCGGTCAGCTCATTGGGTATTGGAGAGTTTGTCGATGAACCAACTGTGCGTCTATATGGCCCGTTAGTAACAGTGTCCGTTGTTCTGCTGACCTGCATTTCTTTCTCTCCCTCTTCTTTGCCTTCTCTCTCTCTCTCTCTCTCTCTCTCTCTCTCTCTCTCTCGTTCCTTCTTTCTGTCTCTGTCTCTACTTTTCCCTCTTATTTACGCGCATTTGTCAATTGTGTGACCACTCTAATTAAACAGTAGAACTTATTTATTTTAAAATGCCTCAAACAACGAGATGTATGGCATCAATTCACCTTGCCGTTCCTGACATAGACAAACCTCTGTGCCTCCCCCCCCCCCTTTTCCCTCAAACAAAAAGATGTTGGATACAATAAGACACGACGGTCTGAAAAAAACTAATGCTGCACCGGAAAGTGGAAGGAAGACGCGCTCACGGTCTACAACAACAGACTTTCATGGGCAGTCTGTCTCGCTTTCATTAACATATCGACCAAGAGCCTGCCTAAGCTAGACATATTCTTACGGACTGAAGACAATGAGGCTTGAAAATCCCTGATCATCGATGTGTGCGCCAGACCTAACACCTCAAATGAAGAACAGCAACTTCTCCACAGACCTAACACCTCAAATGAATGAACAGCAACTTCTTCACAGACCTAACACCTCAAATGAAGAACAGCAACTTCTCCCGTCTATTCCTAACATATATAACACTGCGTGTGCTGCCCCCCCCCCCTCCACCCCCCGCTTAAGCGACTGCAACGAACCGCATGTTTTACAACACGACATTAAACCAAAAGGTTAAAATTCAAAAATTGCTGGGTTAGAAACTACAAAAACAACGACAATAATCCTTTAAATTTTGCATTTTCCTCTCGCTCAGCCACGCCATAAATCGCAGAAGTTGCTGACAGCTATTAGAATAAGGACACGTATGGTGGAGACAAGGCTTCCCAGTCGCCTGCCCATTAGCGACTCTCGGAAATTGCGAAATCAACTTAGCAGGCCATTTACAGCTTTTGTCATTGCCAGCCACAGCCAGTATGTATAAATGAATCTCATCGCTAGAGCTCATTTCTCAGGTTTGATTCCTGAAGGCTTCGTTCGTCTAGAGTCTGACCACAATGATGAATTATTGAGGATGTTCATTTCGTAAAAGTCCCCGTACATATAGCTAACTCTTTCAGCCGCA
Organism: Elysia marginata; assembly: GCA_019649035.1. NCBI lineage: Eukaryota > Metazoa > Mollusca > Gastropoda > Plakobranchidae > Elysia > Elysia marginata. The sequence goes on along the minus strand of BMAT01013669.1, from coordinate 150,913 downwards.
GAGGTTTCTGGGGTCCAAATTGCGAAACCTTCGGGTAATTTCCAGTTTGTGCAATAGTTCAAAAGGTAAAGGATGATACTGGTGGGCTTGATTAGCGAGAAGATGATAAGAAGAAATGATAAAAGCTGGAAAAAAATTACAAGAATATTTGCCAATAAAGTCAGGAAGAAAGAGCGGTTACAATGTAGGGGATCCGCTAGGAGCTTCTCACATGTTGATTATAGAGGGAGAGAGACGTAGAAACAGACAGGCAGGGACAGAGAGACAGACAGACAGAGAGACAGAGACATAGAGAGAGAGCTCAGAAATTATTGCGATGTCTAAGTAGAACCTAATGAGAAACAAACAGCCCATAAAACTGCGGATAGATTTGCATCCCGTTCAGACATATAATTGCAAATACAAGCGTTGGTGTTTAGATAATTATGTTCCATTTATAGCTGTCTGCTTGAGGGCAAACATGGATCTCCCCCCCCCTCTCTAAAAAGCTCATCTCGTCCCCGACACAAACACACGCAGAGATTTTTGGCTGAAAGTGTGTATTATTATACAAGATACATTAAGATAGCGAAGTCTACATTTTACAGAGAGTGGACTGAAAACGTGGATAATTTGCTTTTTCTTAAGCCAATTACAATTTGAGACATGATTGGGAATCGAACCTGCAATCGCCGGGTTTCGACACACACAAACTGAGCCATGCTGCTCCACGATCTATGATTCGTTAGCACTTTTGTGACAGGCTACTCACACTCCACATGCTCTCTGACAAGAATTATAAATTTAACTGAACGCAACAAAACAAACAACTGCTAATGCTAAAGCATAGCTATTTATAAAATGAGACGTTTACCAAGAAATAGTTTTTATCTTGATTGACTTGATGTTATGTAAGTTTAATTACATTTATTCGAGGGATGCCCTGCAAACATTTGTGGTGGTTTTCATTATAATTTGGGCCACATGTTCTTCTATATTGAATTGAAAAAAACTTCGATTTTCAACTTCTTCTTGTCCTTCTTGTTTTTGTTCTTGTTTCTCTTTTTGTTTTAGTAGTTGTTGTTCTTCTCCTTCTCCTTCTTCTCATTCTTTTTCTCTTTAGTCTTCCTCTTTCGTCATTTTTTTTCTTTCTAGTCTTCCTCTTTTTCTTTAACGTCTTCTATTTCCACGTCTTTAATTTCTTCCTCCTTTTCTTATCTTTTTACATCAGTATTTTAATTTTCGCACACGTTTTTTGTTCCTGCCACGCTGTAACTGTTCCTCACATTATGCAGTGTCGTGTTTTCCATTAGGCTTGGATTGTTCTGCCTGACAGACACATTAACCCTCTCTTGTTGAACCGCGCTCATCACACTGGTCTAGTGAACAGGAAACTGGTGCGTACAAGAAAGATATTACATGTTCCAATTTCTCGTATGACAGTGGGACGTTTGTTTGCTGTCAGAAATAAGCCCTATCGTGTTACTTTCAATGTAGCGTCAAGGTCTAGCAGCAGACAGGTTAAGTGGTTTGAGTTCCAAGTTCTGACTAGGCAAATAAAAAAATTTAATCCTCATGCATACTATTATTTTTTCCGCCCGGCTTCAGATAAGTACCTGACTATAGGCAGTGATCTTTTTTTGCCGATGTGCTAGGGTAACGCGCTATTGAACGACTGATTCTTTGTTAGTTTACAAGGTAAATTGGTCACTAACAAACTGAATGAAACATGTTGCGTTCCCACATAGTATGGGCCTGACTTAACATAACTTTATTCTAATTTGGGTGTGATAAAAGAAGGGTCTGTTGAGTCGAGGTGTTTAAAACCTAGCATTTAAGGAGCGTAGTGGCGACATGGTTTAAGCTATGTTTCTCTAAGTGGCAAGGCGGTGGGTGCCGAAACATCTATAAGTCGAAAGTTCGAATCATACTAAAGGCAGACATTTCGGGCATTTCCACTAAAAAGCCTACTTCTCTCCACTGCTAATTTTATACCTTTACAATATTTCAATCATCTGTTGAGTGGAGTCTGGCCTATCATATTTTTGTCCTCACTAAGACATATCAAAAGTGCCCACAGTTGATTAACGTCATGATACAAGTACCACAAGCCTCTTATAGCGTTTTGTTCCTACAGCACCGGGGTAACTCACCGACCAGTTATGTGTCCATACACCTTGCATTCTAGGGTCTCACGTATAAGAACTCTTTTCAAATTTGGTGTTTAAAACCTAGCATTGATAACATCGTTATAGTTCACGACTCTACATGTGTAAAGTTCAAGCATTGCCAGACCAGTTGATTATCAGAAAGCCTGGCTTTCTAGCCATCTTGTTCGCTATAGCTTAACACCTCCACTGTTTCTATCATGGCACTTGATTTCCCAAGCCAGGGAGAATGATCTGTATGTGGAGAAAAAAAACCAACCGCATTGCAGATTTTGACCTTCGCTTGTAAAACTAGGGTTGTATTTTTTCTGGTATTTAAAACACCGATACATACGAAAACGACTAGTTCCCCATGGAAATATAGTAAAAAGAACTTATGAGTTTCCCAAGAAAGTTCATTTTTCGCATATGGCTGTACCTCCAAACTTCCCTGAAGGTGCTCGAAACGTAAGCTGAAATCTCTCCTGTTATCAGACTGACGTCAAATGATAAATTTATCAAATTCCTTTCTAAATTGGACATCAGTACTCCCTTCCCCCTTCCTGATTTTTTCTCTTCATGTGACCTTCATCTGTCTTAAAAAGATGAGGTAGCAGGTAAGATTTATATCTACTTCGTTTGTCAGCGAATGGCAAAGAATGAAGGTACGCCCCTAGTATCCCAGCATCATACCTACAATTCCTGCGAGCCCCTGTTCCTTCACTACCGGAAGTAGCTGCCCTCCAAATCAGTTTCTCATCCCTCTTTGTTCCGTACATCACAGGTACATTTTACTTCTTTCAGTTGGACAAGATCATCCCGCCATCTACCTCTGGATCTTTTTTATACCAGCATGCACCAATCTAAATATAGCTCTGCGGGACACAGTATGAACTTACAAGTCTTATTATCATTATCAAACACATGATGTTGTGTGCAACGCAAAATGTGGGAGCATTCTTCAATATTTTGATGTTATGATTTAATGATCAAAAGGAAAATTAAAAAGAAAACTACTAAGAGATTAGTTTTCTGATTCCAAAAAACGATTTCCGATTATGGATTCCTTCATTCGAAATGCACCGATACAGAATTCTTTTGTTGCAAATATACTTTGAGTGATACTTTGAGTGTATTACCTCTTTCTCAAACGATAGTATTTGCGTTTTGAGGAGAAGGAAAACAAAGTACGCCAAATTAATGCAAAAAAGTTGAAAGATTTAGGACTCTCTTCAACAAACTTTAGCTTTGTGAAAATTTCAGATTACTTTTAAACAAGGTCACTATTCTAGTTTTATACACTTTACTTTTGACATCTTCATCAAGCTTGATAATTAAGAAGTTCCGTTTTAATGAGAGACAGTCAGACAGAAAGATAGAGGAGTTCCATGATAAAACGATAGAAAAACGAATACATTCCATAATGCAGAGATAGAATGAAAGAGAGAGAGGGGGGAGGGGAGAAAGAGAGTAATGAAAAGAGAGACAGGTAGACGGAGACAAGCAGAAAGAAATAAAGAGAATATGCAAACAGAGAGACAGACAGATAAGTTCCCCTATAATGGTGGTACAGTTCCGGTCTTCGGTGTAAAACTATTGTACAGCCTGGGTTCAGGTAAAACAGGTGGAATTTAGCGTCTTGCAAATAGACTAACTTTCATTTAATGCTAGCCAATTTGTTCCTTCTCCCAACGGTGAAAACAGACTGTTATAAGACTAACAGATATCTAGGACCATACACAAAAAAACTCACGCTTAGAAGCCAATTGGAGGAAAAAATCTTAATGAATTTGTTTTTCAAACGCTATGAAAATGTTAATAAATATATGCTTTTTTTAATACTGTAAAGTTACCTACACTTATGGCTTGCTACACGCGTATTTCTAATGCCTAATCACACTCTTCAGCCAATATATTGATTTATATATTTCTCGTGCATCTATCTATTCTTCTGTTTGTCTGCCTGTCTCAGTGTCTGTCTTCATCATTTTCTATCTTTCCATTTGTTTACGTTTTCATTTCTTTCTTTCTCTCACTTCCTCGCTCAATATTCACTGGCAAAGACTTAGGGCGTTTAAAGGAAATAGATGATTAGTGAATATCTTCTTTCCCCGAGCTGTCAAACGTTTTAAATTGGAACTAGAAAAAAAGAGATTATTCTAGTTGACTCTTTCAATAAAATGAAGGGCACATAAGGATTGGGTGTTTCGTTGAGCGGGGTAGCTAAAAGGAGTGCTTGTTCGTTAGAACAAAAAGGTAAAATGCTACACAGGACTGGTAGAGAGAATGAGAAAGCAAGAGAGAGACAGATAGACACACAGACAGACAGAGGAGTGAGAAGGAGTGCATATTTGGGGATCAACGAGAGAGATAATATTCTTTTTTTTCTTTAAAACATGGACTGATATTCTATAATAGTGTACTTTATTTTCATAACCTGCCAGCCTGACTGAGCATTGCTTATTTTCAAGGCATGTACGTTGTGACTTTGTATTTACTGAATAAACCTGAAGTTGAAAATTTAAATTGAATTCTTCTTTACTGCACCCCCCCCCCTCTTCCTGTCACTTCTCCATCCATCTGTCTCTATCTCTCTCATTCCCCTCCTCTCAAGCCTCGCGAAGCATTTGACGCGGTTTAGTGCTGGGCAAAAATAAAACAAAATCAACTTTTGTATTTTACAGATAAACTTACTTACACAAATCAAACGTTATACATAGAAACTATCCACAAGGCAATGAATGGTTGAACATCAACATGTTTCATTGATTGTCATTGTAAGGGCATACATTTGTCACAGAATCAATAAAAAAAAGTTAACCGAAATGCGTGTGGCCATGTTTTGTGTAAGTGGCTTAAAGACTTAAAACACGTTTATTTTACTACAACACATGTTTATAGTTTTCGAGTCGAGTACGTTAAAAAATTCCGCGAAAAAAATCAATAACAATTTCTTTATTTTGTAACCCAGATACGTACACACGAAAGGCAGTCAAACCCTTTGATGGCTTATAAAATCGAATAACTGTATTGTTCCTATTCATGTATACACGCACAGAAGTTAGTATTGAGCAATTTTGTATTAGATAGAGAGATCTAGGTCACTTTGTCAATGGAACGCAAAGCGGGTTTATTTTTTATTGAAATATTGGGGCAAAATAAGGCTTATTTCAGCAGTTCAATATGTTTTTGTTAGATGAGGATTTGTGTGTTTCACGGGGGATGTGTGAGTGAGGGTGGGTTGCTCTTGGCGGGGTTCAACCAGGCTATAAAGGACTTAGTGTGAGAAAGCGATAATGCATATTTCTAACTAAAAAAGGCTTATTGGGTTTCGTTTTATGTATGCCCGTTTCCCATAAAATTTAATCAAGATATATATTTTATATATTTAGGCAGTAGAAAACAAACCGTTGATAGATTTAAGATTTTCCTATGAACCCTTCCTATGTTATTAAGCTACAAATTCATCATCCACTGCGACAGTGTTGAAACTTTGCAAGTTTGTAAGACAAAAAAAGGACAAACCGACAATCTGTTTAGAAACACTCCCACGGAGGTTACGCTGCCCTTGCTATGCAAATTGAACAGGAGTCGCAGTAGAGCTATGTGGATAAGCAAGTAATTTTTTTTAATTT
>BMAT01013669.1:54070-71138 GCA_019649035.1 Elysia marginata | reverse complement strand
TGGTTCAAGCGGAAAGAGGAAATATGTGTATTCCAATTTTAAGATCAGATGATTATCGCCAGGCAAATTGACGTCTTCTTTAAATTTTAAATGGAACCGATTGTCTAAATTTTAAAGAGCTTTTCCTCCGTTGTTTGTAGATTGCAGTCTTTAGAAAGACAAATGTCCAGTTCTAGTTTCGATATTTTGCTACGTAAATCAACGCACATTTTGCACAGAATGGAGAGATGAGAGGTTTTATAAAGTTTTCATGTTTCCTGACGATATAGTTACACTTAATAATAATAATAATAATATGTTTTACTTTTTGACTCCCCCAGGAGCAGCTGGCGTGGATCTCCATGAAACACAAGCCTCGCCAGGTGCGCTCGAGACAGTTCAAGGTCGGTGTAGCAGCATGTCGGTTTGTCTGATATCCAGAGTTTAGCAAACTCAATATCATAATGATGTACAGTGGGATCCTGATAATGTTAAGACCTCGGGGCCGAAAAAATGTGTTGACTTTAAGCAAGAATTGACTTTGACCATTGCAGAAATAATTAGACAAAAATATTATGCTGCCACAAAGCGAAGTGTAAGAAATCTGTCTTACTATCACTTAGTATCAGTGCGACTAGTTCTGTCCTAAATCTACGTTTAACTTCGGAAACACCAAGCTCTAGCGCTTTCCCTCTCACAGATGATGCATTCTTTGTGTGGCACGATAGCAAATTAATATCACGCAGCTTCAATAAAACTGCTTTAAAACTACTTTTAATACGCTACTCCGTACCAATAGGTTAGTTTAGGTCAGAATCATTAGTCGTTAGACGTTCTCATTTTAAGCAGTTGACATTTTGAACGACACATTTTGTGGAGCTTCCGAACGTTCAAATTTGTTACCAAGTTATCAAAATTTGGACAAATAAAGTATGAGGAATTCTTCTGATTTAAAACATAGAGAAAGGGGGAATAAAAATTTAGTTTCAAACAGCGTTTTCTCATATTAAATTTTCCGGTATTCACCTCATCTGCATTGGTGGTGGGACATTTGTTGTTTTTTTTTATCTCTTTGCAATTAATATAATCATTACAATCTACATATGTGTGTATAGAAAAATTTCAAAAAAGATGTATTAAGGTGTATAAAGATCATCAAACATATTTAAAGACATAAAAGTCTCATCTACTTTCGTGAACTGCCTTTTCAATTTCAAGAAAGAAAAACGGTAATATCTATGGTAGAAAACACATAAAGTCAACTCCTTTAGATAAATTCTTGCACACGTACAACCCTGCCTGGCACTTACGTTTTAAATTCGTTTATGTCTTTGTAATGACTATCGTCAACTCTTGCTTAACGCCTCTGTGGCCTAGCGGTAAGACACTCGCCCAGAGATCGGGAGGTGCGTGGTTCGATCCCCCGCCGAGTCAAACCAAGGACTTTAAAATTGGTGTTATTAGCAGCTGATCCGCCTGGTGTCTGGCATTATGGATTTAGTGTTAAGTCTGGTCGGCCAGGTGTCAGGACAATGTGACTGGGTGTGGTGTAGGCAAGCGCTCCTTACATCTCAGTGTGGCAGCACGCTTTCGATTGTCCTCAGCGCCGTTTCTGATATAACTTCGAAGTGGACTGGGATGTTAAAAATTCAAAACAACCAAATCAACTCTTGCTTAAATTCAGCACATTTTTTTTTCGTTCTCGAGGCGTTCACTGAGCTCAAATGCAGATTTCATTGGATCTTTTTTAAAGGAGTTTTCACGAGTGAACATGAAGTAGAGCGCAGACCTTGGTGTCGATAGAACTTTAGCACAATGTTGAATATTCTGGGGAGCAAAGTGGGGTGTTGATTGATTGAAGGATATTTTACAAGCCCAATTCCACTTCAAAGGTGCTCTCAGGGCTTGAGTCCCAATGACAATGTACGCGCTGCCACCCAGAGACTAGCGGGGATACCATGACTTAGCCTCAGCAGGCAAAGTGGGGACTTCATAGCCTCGACAAACAGCACGCTACAACACTGAAAATGTTGGTCTAGATTTAAATAATGTTTACATTTTTCTTTAAATTGGCACGGCGTGGCTGATTCCAGTGACTGTCCGTTCAAAAGTCAAAAGTTCGTGACTGCAATCGAAAGGTGTAAATAGTTAAAGTATGTTTAAATTACTTTTCAGATTGTAGATTTCTTTAAAAGAAACATTTACACTTACGTAGAAAGAAATTAATTTGTTTTTTTTTAACTCAGACTTTCTTTGACAGCTTAGCAAACCTACGTCGTTTCTTAGAGGTTGCAGGAGCTCATTAAACCAGAAAAAAAAAGATTCTTTGTACTTTAATTTGGTTGAAACAAGTGAGAAAACAGTTTTGAGGAAAGATAATTTCGTTTCTTGGAAACAAGAAAAATGTAATGCGCTACCGTCTTTCGAATAGGTTTCTGTCTAGAAAAAGTTTTCAAGAAACCAGTTCCGAGTTGAAGTTTGTTTTTATAGTTGACCGACGAAAACATTTAAACTCTATGGTTTATATGGGATTACCTTGCGCCACAATGGTGAAGTGCTAAACATGGAGCGTGTTATATAGAGATACAGTATTTACACATAGGGAAAAATTCCTTCGTTTTTGTATTCTGTCTGTATAAAGACGTACCCAGACCATTCTGCTAATACACGTCGCATTGGAAAAGTTGACAAAAATTCATGGCACCTAAGAATCTTAGTAAAATAGAATTATTTGTAAATTACATAGTTATTCTATTAAAGCCGGTGCTCTAGACAAAAAGGTAGTTTATGCGATGCTGTGCCCTGCGTTCCTTCTGTCTCAACTTCGATCAAGTTGAGTAATGATAAAGACATCTAGCCTGGTCTCTGCCGAATACATGTAAATAAATGTAAAAATTTGTCCTTAAAATAAATAACGCTAATTTTCCGATCTAAGAGCTTAAGAAACAGATAGACAAATCTCATATAGACCCAAACTACTAAGATAGTCTTTTTTTTAAACCATACCAATGAAGGGTTACTGTCATGGTGTTAATTGTCGACAATAAGATTAACTAAAAAGAGCAATTCAACGAGTCAGCTCGGCACTATTTTCTTGTATGAAAACTGGAAAAATTTCTGCCATGCTGAGTAAAAAAAACTTCCTCTAACTTTAAGGTCCATGAGTTTCACAAACGTAGAAGATAAAGCGAAAGCTCTCAGTAAGAAGCTTCTCCAGAACCGGTTTGTGGGATCAATCAAGGCCACTAATGGCGAAAAACATGGCACAGTTGAGATGGTCCGATAGCATAGTTTTTATTTCTACTGAAATGCCATGCACTGGGACACTACTTGAGCATTGGGACACTGCTTGACTACCCAATAAAAGTTGGTTATCTGTGTAACTATCTGTACCAGGTAAAGTTATTAATAGATGAATTTAATATCGATAGAGACAAGTTTCTGAAGTCAGATGCTGTAACAAGGCATCGACACCAGTGCATAAGCTTAGGATGTACCCTCGTAATTTCCCATGAGTGAAACTTTGGTCCAATTTTGTCTCTCCTTATCTTATTTCTTTCACAATTTGAAAGAGCGCCATTTACGGCATCGAGAATGAAACTAGATTCAAACTTTCAAAACCGGATTAAATCGTAATCGTTTTTGCCCACCTGTTTATATTTTCCTACATCTTTTCTCCACCACAGTTCTAATTTTTATATATCTGTATCTTTAATCCTCTTTCATTTTCTATTTCCAAGTTGCAGCTTCAGTCAACTTTGCTGATCTAAAGGGGACATAACTCATAACTTCAACTTAGATGAAAATTGAGTAATGAAATATTTTTATAATCACCCCTATGGGACTCAGAGAGTAAAGAAAAATCAAGTTATGTAAAAATCAACTTATTTAAGCAACATCGACTTAGGTAGAGTATACTCTACTCTAAACAGATGTATAAATTAAATTTTTAAGGGAAATAATTTAAACCAACTCTAATTTGTTTTCTGTTGTTATCTCTGTTTGTCTGGCCAGGACATGCTGTCGATGTTTGTGGAGTTCACGGGTCACGAGATGGGCGACAAGTTCACCGCCCAGCACGAGCAGGCCTGGAACAAGTGGCTCGCCTACATCCTGTCAATTCTGGAGGATGAGGACGCCAAGACGGGCGTCTCCAACGGCAATGTCAAGGTCATGACGTCAGCGGACCACGTGATTTCCACCAAAGAAGGCGCCACCGAGGTTCAGCCCAAGACGTCTTCAGAGGTAGAGGCAGTCGCAGTAAAGGAGGCGGAACCCGATATCATGCCAGCCGCCGCCATTGTTGAGGTCAATGCAGATAAAAAGGGTGACAACCGCGCAAACAATGACATTTCAAACGATGTAAAGACAGGCTGGGTAAAAGAAAATGCAAACACTAACGCCACCACGGACTTTGATAGAACGACAACAGAATATGTAGACGAAAGTGACCCTGTTTCTAAGCACGTGACAAGAGATCGTGTGGGGGTCGAGGAGGTGGGCTTGAAACCTACTGAGCCTGTTACATATTCTGAAGTATCTTCTGACGGAAATGCCTCAGTTAGTGAGAGTCATGACTGTGTCGGACCATCTGGTGGCTCAGGTTGTAGCAGTGTCAACCTCATAATGTTGAGCAGTACATGTGCAAGTGTCGTAAATTCCGATGATGCCAATGAGGCGACACGTTCTGATAACTCTGTCTCTAACACGACGGTTCTCGATAGCCCAGCTTTACCTGCCTTTATGGGTGATCTAAGGCATAGAACTGGGTCAGATCACGACCATGGCATTTCTTGCGATGTATTTCCGGTTCTTGATGGGCGGGGAACTGAGGAGGCTGGAACAGTGTCTCAAATCGTAAACATTAACAAGAGTTCCACCTCCTGCTCCGAGGTCAAAGTTCAGGGGGTCATGCAAATTGAAAAGCATCAGAGAAACGGTACAAAAGTTTCAGAGAATACAGAATCTACAACCACCAACGTTGAGATTCACAACTCTATAGAGGCAACGTCAAAGCTGGATGGTACGGAAGTTTCATTCACAGAAACGAACAAAAATACTGACAATTCGAACCCAGCATGCGAGAAAAATGTAATTGTGAGGGCTTAAAACTTTCTACCCAACACCTTTTTATGAAGCTGACTTTTACCTAAGCTTTGAAGACTTCATCGTTCATACAAAAATGTGCTGGGAGATGTGCTGTTAGTATGCAAATATTTCTATCAGAGCTAAAATCAGGTTGAGTTTGAACCCAACCACGACTCATGTTGTTATTACCGCAGGAAAGAGCTTACCCACGGTTTCTTTAATCCCACCACCTGCAAAATGGGTAAATGGCTAACAGCGGTGCTTGAAATTTGTGTAATACTGGTATTTGAGCGCCTAAAAGGGAGCCATACTGTGGTGCTTTGAAATATAAATTGAATTTGCTATGCTATGTATGGGTAAACTGAGGGGACTATGTCAAGACTTGAGGCTGCCCTAGGCGGTGTAAGCCTGTAGCGATGTTTTATACTTCAATGCATGCCCACACTAAGCGTTGTATCCACAATGATGGGCTCTTTGTTATCTTACTGTTTTAGGGACACACATTTCAGATATGGAAGAGAGGAAGAAATTGCATTGCGGTTAAAGTGCGTTCAGGCTGCAGCTAATTAAGTGAGACATAGACAACCATATTCTGGAAACCTAAAGAGATAAAAACAACAGTTGAAGTGTGTTCTGACTCAGGCTGCAGCTAAGTGAGACTTAAATCATCATGTTCTGGAAACCTATGGAGATAAAAACAACAGTTGAAGTGTGTTCTGACTCAGACTGCAGCTAATTAAGTGAGACATGGACAACCATGTTCTGGGAAACCTAAAGAGATAAAAACAACAGTTGAAGTGCGTTCTGATTCAGTCTGCAGCTAACTAAGTGAGACATGGACAACCATGTTCTGGAAACCTATGGAGATAAAAACAACAGTTGAAGTGTGTTCTGATTCAGGCTGCAGCTAACTAAGTGAGACATGGATCATGGTGTTCTGGAAACCTATGGAGATAAAAACAATACTTGAAGTGCGTTCTGATTCAGGCTGCAGCTAACTAAGTGAGACATGGACAACCATGTTCTGGAAACCTATGGAGATAAAAACAATAGCTCAAGTCCGTGATGTATTTTCAGCTTCATATTCTAGATCGATACCCATGCATGCAAGGCGGCAATGGTGGTGGCTCTAGGCACTTTTGGCAACTTCGCATATGCACTGCATACACTTCGTTTATCTATGTGACCTTTTGTTGGTTGACCTAGGCCGATACCAAAGGCCAAAAGCTATTTTTAGAATTTAAGTGCTTGAGTCTCGTCGCCATGTTGCGGTAGCGGATGTTAAGAGCAAGACACACTGTCGACTTGTATGGTTGTTTTTGGCTCCATGATAAACAGCCGAAAGAGAACTGGATTTAGTAAATATCGTGTAACTATAAATTAATCTGACAAAATGTTTTTCGTTCAAAATACTTTGACCATTATCTTTATTTCATCACCGCATGTAAATGAAATTTTTTTCCTGTCCAACTGATGTGAAACAAAGAATAGTCAGAGTAACCATTAGGATGTAAAAAGACTATTTTATCTTCTTTTTTAAATCAGAAATTTTACAGTTTCATGCTGAACAAGATTTAGGCTTCTGTGGCTTGCCGACTTTCAAGCAGGTTTTGCTGTTATGAATAGAATACTTTTAAGCTGCCATAGGTTTGCTTAAATTTATAATATAATGATTTCTATTGATTCATCGTATTCAGCATTTTGTGTATCAAGATGGCGGACCTTTCAAAAGTTTGGTGTAGAACTCATATGTGCAATGGATCGATGTACCCAATGATGATGATACATCCATTGCACAAAAGAATTCTACTATCAACTGGAGATTTCGCTATGATAATTGATGGAAAGTGTTGGGCAAGTAGATGTCGATCACTCGGAGGCCGATACCTCAAATGTTGACATAACATCGAAATCTCTAGACCTCGACTGTTCACCGAGGGCAGACATGGAGAACTGCAAACACCGCAGCATTCTTGAAGCGACGATAGTTTAAATTCCTGCCAACTGCAGTTTCTCTCGCCACCTTCCGATCAAGCGTGTCAACGTCTATACAGAAGACAGACACCAGTAGACACCAGTGGATGGTGAAGGCCAAATGCTGAAATCAAACCATCGATATCTCGGTATATTTATGCGATTTTTATGAGGGCGATATATCGGCAGTTATGATAAGTAGAAGGGGAATGATTGCCCTGTCTTACTTGGCAGACATAATGCTACGTATATGTAATATGCGATAGGTAACAAAGTGAAGCAGTGAATTAACATTCATCCTCAAACTATACAGAAATCCTACAGTTCTGGCCACCACCATGATTGTATAATATCATGGTCCAAGAACTGGCACTCTACTGCAGTATGTTAGAAAAATGGCAGAGTTATCCCCGTTTGTTATCTGCCTCTTTGGATAGCTCTCTTCAACAAGACATGTACCTGAATTTATAAATTTTAGGTTAAATCACTCTCGACTCTTTTCGTAGAAAAGAAGAAAGTTGAGAGAAAGTTTCATGATCGTGAAAGGGTTTTCAATAATTATTCAGAATTTGAAGTCTTCGACTGACATTAAAGACCTTAGACAGGTATGTTCAGTTGGGAATAATGAAACACTCATGAGACACTCACCGTGTAACGCGCTTTATACTGGCGTGTTGTTATTTGTTTGTTTGTTGTTGTTGTTGTTTGTTTGTTTGCTGTTTTATTTTGCTGTCTTTTTTGCTCTGTACTGTAATAAAAAATAACCGTCATCGTGGAAAATTAATCTCTTGCCTTATTCCTGCAGGTCGCACTAATAGGCCTTGAGATATTCATATGACAAATACATGTATGTCTTATTCTTTATCAAACGCCTTATGTGTTTTGTTTAAAAAGATTTTAGTTCTTCTTTTTCATTAAAAAGATTAAATTGCGTTCTTCTTTTCGGCGTGTATCGATAAGCGTTCTAGTTGTGTGTTGTTTCACCATTGCGCTCATGTAAGTTTATATTTGTAGTTTGATCTTCCTGTTTTGGTGTATTAGACTCGACACTGTTATTGAAATGTCTATCATTTTTTCTTGTAAAATTTTCTGCCAACTGCTTCTAAAGAGTCAGAGTTGTTTTATAAACTTGAATTTAAAAGGAGTCATGAAAAATGGTTTAACTTTCGGTTTCTAATACTCTTTAGAATGTATTTTTCATTTCATCTAAAGCATTCTTTTTATTCATAATATAAAAATATTAAGACATTTAAGTTTATGAAAAGATGGAAAAATAAATTTTGAACCCTATATGTGATTAATCGTTAAACCCTTTAACTTGTTATAACATTCAGAAAACTTGAAAATTTTGAAGAGAATTAGAAAAAGACTTTGAAGAAGAATTATCATTCATTTTAAAAAGAAAAACAAAAAATGTGATTTGAAATACTGTATTTTTCTTTAAAATGTTTAGAAATTTGTAATGACCAGCAAATGTTATTTTTCCTTATTTTTTTTTTAAACAAAAACAAACAAATTTACGCTGGTGCCTGACATTACATTGTATTGTGTTGACTTGTTTGAGAATAAAGAGAAACTTTACTTGGTCTCTGAGAAAGCTCTATCTAAACCTCGTTAGTGATATGGGTGGGGATGAAGTTGCATGATGACGACTGTGAAGCAACGAGTGACGTCATTCGGTAATCTGAAGGGCGTGACTTTCTTATACATTCATTACTTAAAGCGGCATTAGCAGATGGTTATGGTTATAATGATAATGACGACGATGGTGACTATAACGATGGTGATGGTAATGGTGAGGAGGAGGAGGAGGTGGATTAAGTAAATGATTATGATGATGAATATCAAGATGATGATGATGATGATGGTGACTAATATGGTATTAATAATAATGATTATGACGATGATGAATATGATGATAATAATGATTACGATGATATTTATCATGATGATAATAACAATATTGATTGCGATGATAAAGATGATAAAAAATGATGATGACGATATTAATGATTACGATAATGATGATGATGGTGATGATGATGATGATTACGATGATGAAGATGGTGTGAATAATAATGATTGCGACGATTAGGATAATAATGGTTTCGATGATGATTATGACAATAATGATGGTGGTTAAGAAAAAAAAGAGATCAGCTTCTTATATACCAGAAGAATTGTAGCCATGTTTTGTGAAGCTCAGAGCAGAACGACCAATGTTCTCCAAGCTAAATATAGATCACTCGAAAACCCAATCTAAAATAAAACCGCCAAGACGTCTGATTATCTGTGGGGGTTTTTGTTATTTTTTTTTTGTAAAAACTGCCCATTCAAGTTTCCTGCCTGGAAAGAACTTTTTTTTAACCTAATGGGTGATAGAACAGAGAAATCAAAATCTAAAGTTGAACACGTGGCTCTCTTGAATGTCTCAATCAATGAAAATGCCACTTTACGTCAAATACTGCAAATACGGTACCTCAAAAAGTCTCCAGAGAAGTTGGGCAGTCAACAACACTTGTAAAATTTGATTTAGCTGTTGCTAAAGAAATAATACAATACCATATGGCACCAAAGTGAAATCCAGAATAATATTTTTGTTCACCTTGCAGATTTTCACACAATTCTTTAGTTCCTTTGAGCGATAGGAAATTTGATGGGTGGATATGGCTTTAAGGATATTGCCACAGAAGCTGATATATGTGCAAATGGGTGAATGGAGGGGAGTACTGATAGGGAAACACTATAATCGAGCCATTTGTGTTCATTCTGTTGCCATGAAGGTTCTTGAGAGCTTGCTGTTCACATCATTTACTCAGAGTCAGACTCGTAATAGGAATGAGGTAACCAAACTGATTAGTGATGCAAAGAAAGTCATATACCTCCTGTCTTCAAAACCTGACAATTACACAGCAACCATGGCATCATAATCATTCATTGAACTCACAGCTCAATACTTCTTATTCAAATACCAAGTTAGAAACGGAAGATATGAGAAAACTGCACGATTCTGGATTTGGTATTTGAACAGAATTTGGTTCCTTCAAGGATTTTCAAGAGCCACAAAATCAAATGATCTTGAACTTCACGCACCCTGTCTTGTGCAACCTTGTTCACTCCTTTTCATGATGGACCACTACAGTTATGGACGATATTTTTCTTCTACTTTTTTAAGTCTCACTAACTTGCCAAACAACAACCCTGAAGCAGAGATGCTCATGAGAAAAGGTTTTCGTGTCAGCAGATCTGATGCTCCAAATGGTGGGACACAAACTGATCTCATAATTGAACAGACAATCAACCGTCATGCAAAACATCAGGAGGGATAGTCGGCTTTAGCAAAAATTGTCTAGCATACCACAGATGATGTGTCAATTGACAAAAATTGCCCAGCATACCACAGATGATGTGTCACTTGACAAAAATTGTCCAGCATGCCACAGATGATGTGTCACTTGACAAAAGTTGTCCAGTATACCACAGGTGTGTCACTTGACAAAAATTGTCTAGCATGCCATAGATGATGTGTCACTTGACAAATGATCTGTCACTTGACAAAGTTGTGCCCGCTATTTTGCCGCTACCTGAGCCCTATCTGGTTCGACTGAGATCAGCAGTGATGGACACGGAAAATTTTCCCGGGCTCAGAGGAAAACAAAGTGAAGCATTTGTACATAGAACACTAGAACTAAAGCAGTAGCTACCTTTATCAACCCGTTTGAAACAGACGGTGAACAACTCACGTGCCTTTCTTCTGGTCTACAATTACCTCATACCTAACGATGTTGCAACAAAGATTGTTTATCTTGAGAGAGATGGTGAAAAATCATTTGTCGAGAGCCACCTCCAGAACAAACATACAGGATTACATGACCCACTGCACAGGAACAATGTTACGACATTTAGTTCACTCATAAAGGTTGTCAACAGGAACTCAAGAAAGAATAAAATTGTAAATATATCAGCTCAAAGTGATATTCTTGGCCAGCTACTCATGCTGTGTCCAAACACAACATTGATTTGGTCAAAGTAATGAGCTATCCTATCAGTTCAGTGCCATGAAGTTTAGCGACCGCAGATGGCCTTTTGGTGTAGACAAAAAAAAGCTACATTATATTACAAGATGGAAGATGATGAAGTAACTGTGACACAACTTCCAGCTTGCGGTGATGCCCACATTGTTGATGGAATGCACTACTTCCGTCCTTTGCTGCCTCTCCACACAATCTGGAGAGTTTGATTTGAAAGTTTCTTATTCTCTTTCACAGGCACAGGTGGTACATTTTGTGACTGACACATACAATCAAGTCTCCTTCAATTTCAAACCAACAGAAAGAGTAAGACGATGGTCCAACACAATGAATTTCTATATTCTCTAAGACTCGCGAACAAAAATACCACGGAACTGGAAAACACTCATGTCGAATGATGACATTGACAATAAGAGCAAAGGTGCTCTCATCAATCTACCTTTGCGTGAATGGGAGCAAGGCATCTATGCTAGAAAACATATATACAGAAGTCTCTTCTTCGTAAACCGCGATTCGTGTACCCTATTAAGCAGTGAAGATTGTGTGGCAACAGACTCATCGCCAATACCTGAACTATTTTCTTCACAGGAAAAGGCAGTCACTAAAATCATATTCCCTGTATGTAATGCCTTACAGAGGCCTCAATGTGAACAGATTATAGTAAGATCGCCAGACAGAGATATATTTAATTTCTTCTGGTATTGTGTTACGAAATTTTAAAAAAACTTGATCTCATAAGTTAATACAATGGAAAACATTATAAACTTTCAAATAATGCAGAAAAAAAATTGGAGTACCATTTTGATTAAGTACTCGAAAATGCCCATTGTCTTGAATTTGGTGGCATCGCATGTAGACTCGTTTTGTGAGAAAGCCACAGAATTGTTAACTCAAGCTAGGCAATAATAAAAAGTACACGTAGTGTCCAGTCCGAATTGTTCAAACCCATAAGAACTTTTACTTATTGATGCACAAACTATAAAAAAAATACACTATTTATTCACAAACAACAACTAACACGTAAATTGCTGCCAACTAAGAGATTTTGTTCAATTGTATAGAAACCATCGGATTCAACTAAATGTGCTTTTTTTGTACAAAAATCTATAATTACTGCTGAAAGCAGACAAAAAAAAAGCCCCATTTTATTAAGCAGCTGCAGTAAGTCTTTCATTTACATCTTCACGTCAATAATTATTGAGTCCCCTCGCATTTAGCAATCCCATTTTTTTTCAATATCTTAATATAAGTCAAAGTTAAATTTTAGTCTATTAAAATTATATGTTCAGTATTTAGATTTATGTAAAATGCCATATGGGTAAAAATATATGACTCTAATAAGTCAAGATGAGTTTCAGTCCAAAACAACCACATTAAAATTATATGTACAGTATTTGGATTTATGGAAAACGCCATGTGGGTAAAAAATATATGACTCTAATAAGTCAAAGATGATTTTTAGTCCAAAACAACCACATTAAAATTAAATGTACAGTTTTTGGATTTATGGAAAACGCTATGTGGGTAAAAAATATATGACTCTAATAAGTCAAGATGATTTTCAGTCCAAAACAACCACATGTACTTGGTAGGTAAAATAATATGTCTCAAAATTAAGTGAAAATATTGCTGCAGCTTCCAATCAAGTTGCTTTCACGCCTAGCAGCAGAAATACATATCAGCAAGTCAAAGCAATAATTTATTAAACATATTTTATTTCATGAAATTGCAGTGTCACCAAACATATAAATAACAATTCGAACAAAAAGGCTAATTGAGACGTCTTCACTAAACTTAAGGCACAAAAGGTTTTCAAAATCTTTCATTAGTGCAAAAAATTTTAATTTTGATTTTTTACTTAAGAATATATACATCATTTTGTACATTAAAAGGCAGTACTTTGAACAGATTTTAAATACTGATTAAAGATAGAAGAAAAGTAAGATTATAAAAAAATATAACTCTTATCTACGATTATTAATTTCTTTATCTTACAAATTTTATCATCTTTTACAAATTTTATCATCTTACTTCCTGTTAGCCTCTAGTGAAATAAACTGGGTAGTAAAAATAACTTTATTTGAAAAACAACTAAAAATTGTATACAGTGCTGGGGGGCACAAATATGTTGTAAGAGAGAGAGGGGGGAGGGAGAGAGAGGGGGGGGTTTATGTGTGTTTGTGTGTATTTTTCTTTCTTAATCATCATTCTTATGTTTACCTCTTTTGTATATATGATATGCAACTATGAAAACAAACTTCCAGTGGGATAAATAAAATCTATTGTATCTTAAAAGAGAGGGCCATGTTGAAAGTTATTTAAAACATTATTTTGTAAAAGAGTATAAGATGAATTGATAAACACAATGTGTTACAATACAAATCAGTCCGAAATGTGCACATTTGTTTGCACCATATGAAAGTAACCACAGTCATATCTAACCACACAATACAATAGTTTCAATTACCTCAATGATTTTTATTCAACAGTTAGAAAATTATAGAAAACTAATGCTTTAGTTTAAATACCAATCTGTTTGAAAATAAAAATTATAACTCTACCATAATCATCCAATTTATTTGGACTTGTTATGAGGCAATTCTTATATTTAAAACAAAGAGAGATTCTTACCAAGCACTGCCTCTTCTGAAATGGCTAACGACCCCCCCCCCTCCCAATTTTCTGTTGATAGTACGACAGTGCACCATTCTATGGACATGCACCAAATTTGGTCATTTAGAGTGAGAAGCAAAAGAATAAGCCTGACTGGGAACTATGCACCCCTTTCTCAATGTCTAGCAAAGCCAGACGTGAACTGTATGGCTTGGGAAAAGAAGTTACCAATTATAGGTGGCTTGGGTGAACAGCCTCGCCGCGAGCCCAGCTGCTCTAGATAATATTGAAGTAGAACTAATCTAGACTCAGCTGTTTTAAACCCACACAGCGGTGTAAACTGAAATCCTGCAATAGAATCTAGATCTAGATGTAAGTTGTCAAGATAATGTTGAGGTAGAAACTCATAGTTTAGGGCCAAAACAGAAGGTAGGAGAAGAACCAACAGACAGACACATAGGCCTGCAAACAGCGATGTAAAGACAAAGCAAGAGAGAAAGGTAAACAGAAAGAATAGAGATGTGGACTAGGATAAAGAGAGGGATAAAAAAAAGGTTATAGGGACACACAAAAAAGAGAAGGCGTTGAGAGGAAACTCAAAAACAGAATTAGACTCGCAGATAGTAAGCCTGTGGAAAGAAGAAGACAAAGCAAATGTAGATAATATAACATTATGAGGACAAAAAGAAAAGATGAACTTTTTAATTGAAATTTAGCACATTCTTAGATTCTTTACTGAAACCAGTGATATCACGGGGACTTTACAAGTGTATTTAAAGGCAAATTTTACATCAAATTGTGTGGCAAATCGTATTGCTTTTAAAACAACAAACGTGTAGCCTATAGGTCACCAATAGTTTTCAAGCATCACACTTGTTATGATAAAAACACAATCTACTACCTTATTTGATACCAGAAAATATCTTTAAAAACAAAAGCCTGCTGAAACAAGGAAGGCTTAAAAAGAAAATAAAAATTCCATACAAGGAATGCACATAGTAAGAAAAATACACGAATAGATAATTATTTATGGACCTATCACCTTATAATAGTGAATTTGTTGAAAATGATTGGTTAAATAAAATTGTTGAATTTGCATAGCTCTATGAGTGTACCGAAATCAGCTTATATCAACATGCTTTCTGAGATCAATATAGTGTTGTGATATTTGTATGTTGATAAATAAAATACAAAGATAAAGCGAAAGAAAAATTCGCGGAGGTCAAAGATGCTGATACCATAATAAATAATAACTTCCTTGTTTTGTTTTTAATGAGAAACGACCTTGAGAGACATCTTCTGTTTTGCTGTGTTGTTAGTCTTTGAAATCATTTTTAAAAAGAGAAGCGGCAAATTATTTGTTTTTTTCTTCTACTTTTTTACGTTTTACTGAATCAATTTAGTGGTCACCATGTTGATAAAGCAAAAAAAAAAAAGATGGAGGAAAAATTGATTTAAGACCTTAAGAGGAACTGATTAATAAGATTATAGAGGAAAAATTCAGTCATATGGCAAAGCATATCATATATGTCAAAATGTCAATTAGGTGGCTGTCCATGTAAGGGGATAATACTCTCAAGTTGTTTAAGTCAACCCTTTGCTGCAGTCAAATTTTAGTTACCTCCATATTTTTTGTAATTTTTAAAATCATGTCTTTTTTACCCCCCCCCCCCCTCCAACTCCCTCTTCAATTTGTTGTTCCATCGTTTTGATTGTATTGGGATTGTAATTGTCAAGGAGCAAAGGCAAAAGGCCAACATGCGGACAATTGAAAACCGGATTAAGATGCTTAGAAAGAATACCAAGCGCACCACTGTAGCAAAGAACATGCAAAACTGATAATAAAAGGGAAAACATTAATATCACATAATCAGTTAAAAGAAAAAATCTTTGGAAAAATGCACAGTAAACACGATATCTGTAGATCTCACGCATACAAATTTTTAAGCATAGTATAGTCAAGTTGGGAAATAAAGCTGAGAATAAAACTTTATACATGAATCACAATATATATTCATAATTGAAAAATAAATTACTGACATGCAAAATTTTGTAAAATACACAGAGATTGTTTTAAATGTAATGTGAAACAAAATGTAATGTGTAATAATATTAAATGATAATCAATTTATTAATAGTCCTAATAAACAAAACATGTAGCTGCATTTAAAACCACAGAGCACGGCCCTCTACTCCCATTCTTTGCCTTAACGTCATACAGTTCCTTATGAAAGCCAGGAGAAAGTTTCAGAGATTGAAATGAATGTCATCTTTAAAAAGGAGAGTAATATGATCATTCTGAAGGCATATTGTTTAATGATTGTCCCTGCCTTTGCAGGATTGTCCAAACACTGACAAAACATGAAGTGCAAAAAAAGTCTCGCAACCGGTGCTAATAAAAGTAAAAAGTAAAGAGCGTGTTTTATATATCACCTAATCCACTAATGTGCTCTAAGCGCTTTATATGGGTTTCCCGACAGGCCAATACTAAGCAAATCACCTTTTGAACTCACAGAGGAGCAGCTATTAATAAAGCGCATCACTCTAGCACACTGACAAGATATTTCATTGCCTATAGCTAGCTGGGTACTTCTTTAAAGCATGATTGCGGCAAAGGAATGTGTGTAAACAGCCTTTCTCAAAAACTAAACGTCGATCTGCCAACAGGACTCGAACCTCAAACCTCTCGGTCCGAAAGCTGAGCGTATACCAATAGACCACAGCGCCAAACTAATATGTCGGATGTCGCAATTTCTGTACTAA
Organism: Elysia marginata; assembly: GCA_019649035.1. NCBI lineage: Eukaryota > Metazoa > Mollusca > Gastropoda > Plakobranchidae > Elysia > Elysia marginata. The sequence continues at coordinate 54,690 of BMAT01013669.1, read as the reverse complement.
AAAGTGACATTATTACGCACAATGCATTTTTATGAGTTTCCAAACTTTAAAAATTGCATGAATTTATCCAATTTCTTAAGAAGAATTATTAGAGATTCTCTTGATAAAAGAAGAAGAGAAATAAACGTACTTTTAAATTACATTTCCTCAAATTGGAGAGAAATAGGTGTACTTTTAAACTGCATTTCATCCAATTGGAGAGAAATAGATGTACTTTTAAACTCCATTTCTTCAAATTGAAGAAAAATAAATGTACTTTTAAATTGCATTTTGTCGGTAATCAAATTGAAGAGAAATGAGTGTACTTTTAAATTGCATTTCCTCAAATTGAAGTGAAATAAATATACTTTTAAATTGCATTTCGTCAATAGTGGGACTGAAGAGAAATAAATATACTTTTAAATTGTATTTCCTCAATTTAAAGAGAAATGAATGTACTTTTGAATTGCATTACCTCAAATTGAAGAGAAATGAATGTACTTTTAAATTGCATTTCCTCAAATTGGAGAGAAATAGATGTACTTTTAAACTGCATTTCTTCAAATTGAAGAAAAATAAATGTACTTTTAAATTGCATTTCGTCGGTAGTCAAATTGAAGAGAAATAAGTGTACTTTTAAA
>BMAT01013665.1:338285-356262 GCA_019649035.1 Elysia marginata | reverse complement strand
AATGTGACAGATCTCATTAGCCCTCAGATCTGAAAGGAAAAGTGTTGAGGTTGGAAAATGTTAATACATCCTTTTTTCATATACCTTTTTTGATCTCTAACCATAAACTTTCACTCTAGTCTAACCATAACATAAGGGGCTTTCTGGTAAAATACAATTAAACACAAATCTCTTAAAACAGTTATGGCAGTTCTGAAGATGACAAAAAAAAAATCTTGACAAATAATTTGTTCATTGCTGAGGCCTCAACACCTTTATAGTCTTCTAAAATTGAAAATTTAATTTTCTTCCTTTTTCTGAAATTTCAAAAGTCTTAAAACCCTGAAAACTTTAAACAGCCATGATTTCACACAGAGGCATGATATATTTTTTTCTGTTTACTGCAGTTAAAAAGTATAGAAAAAAGCTTTTCTGGGGTACTGATTTCTGACGACCTTTAACTTTGACTTAAGACTTTTTTTTAACTTGTTGCAAGATCAATAGCTACCAACCCCATATTCTGGCTGTGCCATCCTCTGAAACGGACACCAGCCCTTGACCGTTGTCTTTAAGGCAGATCTTGTGAATGTAATCTGTGTGACCACTCAAACAGCTCTGCAAGAAAAATGATTGAAAAATAAATAAACTTCTAAAGAGATTTTACACAACTTTCATGCTCTAAAATAAAATACACATGTCCTAAAAAGCAGTAACAAATTAAAAATTTATACACTCCAAAAAAAAAAGCCTTTAGTTCTACTTCTTTTTTAAAAGGTCACATTGTTGCTCAATAGGCATACAATTTCAAAATTTGGCTGAGGTTTAACCTATTGTGCCCGTAAAACAGTATACCAATCTAGCTCTATTTTTAGATACACCATATTTTCATATTTGTAATCTAGGATTTTCTCGTCATTACACCTGAAACTAAAGGTTTAAATATAACTCAAAGTAGCTCCACAGGCCCTTTTAAATGGGATTTACCCTTTCCTTTTCACTCATTATAACAGGTGAGAGTATACTGAAGGCTAAAGGACTCTGGGCTCAAAGGGTTAAGGCATCCTTAAGGCTTTAATTGTCATCTTTTGAAACTAACTTTGAAAAGAGAATTTAGTTGTACAAAACATTCAACTTAAGACAAAGGAGACACACAAAACATTATTTTAACTTAAAGACACAGGACGCACACAAAACATTTAACTTAAGACAAAGGAGACACAAAAAACATTCAATTTAAGACACGGGAGACACACAAAACTCTGCTTTACTTCTGCATGAAACCCTAACTCTTTAAGCATACAGTTCTCGATTGGACACATTCCTATTCATGTTTTAAAACAAAATTAGATAGTAGAAAATTTGATCTTCCATAATTTGTTTCGGTCATAATTTGTGAAGTAAAAAAGAAAAAAAAATGATAATGAAATACTGCTCCTTCATAAAAGAAAAAAAAAGGCAAAATAGAATATTAAAAGTAAGTCTAATCAAATTGGCGTAACTAAATACCTCATTTTTTTTTTTTAACTTTTCTATTGAAAAAGGTCAAGTCTAAAGAAAAGCTAAAACCAAGGGAGACAAAAATTCTTCTCATCTCTAAACCTGACCTTGTATTGCCCAGAGGCAATGTCCCAGGCATAGATGTTATTGTCCCCGGCCCCGGCGTACAGGGTGCTGTGCTCCTGGTTGGATGAGATTCATAACATGTCATTAGAAAAAGATAGGGTTAACTTTACATTTCATGTCATGTCTGAATATCACTCAAAACTTTTACGACGAAAAAGATATTGATATTGTTCAAAAATTCACAAAGTATTTACCATCTTCACCTTGCTATACTTTGTAGTTTTACAAATTGATAGTCCTTTTTTTTGTTGCAGTTATATATGTCCTTTTTCCCTGGGAAAAAAAAAATCTTGTTTGCTACAAGGAAAGTTTGTAAGTACCAAACTATACTTGGTGCCATATTTACCACAGAAAACATTAAACTTGCATAAAAAAGAATGCATTTTAAAAGAATCCCCAAACAAACACGTTTAAAAAAAATTCTCAGGCTACAAATTTGATGACCAGGATTTTAACACAAGTCTCGCGGCCATTTCAAATGAATTGAACCTCACAAGCTTTGATTTACGAAAATGTGCAGCAGCCCAACAAAATGAGTCTCCATTTTTGCAATATTCAGATACTATATCACAGAAATGACCTTGAAAAACTTTCTGAGGTAGTGAAAAAAATTATTTTGATATCCTTATTAGGTCCAAAATTATTGCACTTGAAATACAAGGAAACCAAAGTAGGCTTAATTTTTAAAATAGTTGAGCAAATTGGACTTAACATTTTTCATATCGTCGTGCCCGTGCACTTTTTGCGTATGTAATTTTTTACAACTTTTCAGGAGAGCAAAAAAACTGAATAACTTCCTTCAAAATCACACAAAAATTTTCAAAATTTGACAGATATTTGAAAATAAGAAATGAAACATGTTTATGAAAAAAAATTACATAGATCAATGAAGAAAACATTATTATTCGAAAAAAACCTACTTAGGCATATTTTGCATGGCCTAAACTCACTTACGCAATTTGGCATAGTACTATATTTCCCGTTCAGGCACAAAGAAACGAAATACACTCATTGTTATGATAATGGAAGTAGTTGTTGTCACAGTGAGCATAACGGCTTTATTCGCAACAATAGCAGCAAAACTGTAGAAGTAGTAGGTGTGCTGTAAACAACCTACGATTTGTTTAATAAAGATGTGGTTTGGATTGACAAGTATAAGACATCGAAAGAAAGTGACAACAAAAGAACAAAAAAATTATATTGATTAAAACATGTCAAAATTAGAGAGTAAGACAAATTAACATCAAACTATTAGACCAAGACTGATCAGATGACCAAATTACATTATCATCAATATCAATACCCAATTGCAATAATTAGGAAACATTGGAAAGAATGGTGGTCAAAATAGTCGTAGGCATATTTTGATAGTTGTCCCATTATCTGTGCCTATGCAGCTACTCCAGCAAGCAGTAACGAAGATAGGGACCGCTTTTACAGCGATTTAGATCGCCATCTGAAAGCTACGCCGCAAAATGGGAAGCGTCATCTGCTGGGCGACTTCAATACATGAGCTGCAATGATTTCAAGAACTGGGAGGGGGTACTAGGAAACCATGGCATTGGAAATTGAACTACAGTTGCCAAAGGTTACTGCCTATAGAATTACATGACTATTACCAACATACTCTTCAGCAAGGATGACAAGTATACTATAAAGCAACATGAATGCACCCTCGATTCAAACAGCGACACTCGATTGATTTGGCAATCTGTCTTAAGGGAGACATCCGCGACCTGGAAGTCACCAAAGTCATGTGTGAAGCCGAATGCTGGACCGACCACCATCTGGTAAATTCAGTCCCGACAATGCAAACCATCCCAACACACCACAAGAAGAAGATTATCAGACCACCCTTTGACGTATCGAAACTAACGAACATCAGTCGTAAAAAGCAGTTCACACAAGATCTAGGTGACAGGCTCACGTCCCATGGACATATGACTGGAAATTAGAAACCAGTTCAAAACCCTTGTGAAGGAGTCAGCGACGTTCACTGTTGGACTGAAACAGAGGGTCCAAAAGTAACGGTTTGATGAAAACGACGAGGTGGTCAGACAGCTCTTGGGAGTAACATTAGTAACCACAAGACCATCGAGGGGGATCATCCTTGAAGCATTCTCTCTCGACAACTGTGCTCTCTTGGCAATAAGGAGTCTGATCTTTAACCTATCATAGTTTTCTGAGCCCTGACGCTTTTTCAGTCTCACCATCAGTCTTGAAAAGAAAGAAGTCGTACTGCACCCAGCCCATACTTCCACTGCTCGTCCTTTTATTCTCTGTTGAAGGAACAAAGCTGAAGACCGTGGAAGACTTCAAATATCTTATCAGAATCTTCTTCAATGATGGACCTTTAGACAAGGAGATCAACGCCAGAATCTTAAAGGCAAGTCAGACTCTCGGCCGACTGCGAATGCGAGTCTTGAGAAAGCTCAATATCCGCTACTGTAGTAAATCATGATATCGTCCTCATTAGTCTTCTGTGCGGATGTGAGACGTGGACTCATTACAAAGGTCACCTTAGACAACTTAAACAGTTTCATTGGCAGGACCAAATCACATATCTGGAAATTTTGGGCTGATCGAAATCAACAAGCGTTGAAGCTACGATCTTGAAATTCCAACTTCGATGAACAGGACATGTCGCTTCAAATTGAGGGCACTGTATTGCCAAAACAACTGCTATATAGAGAATCCAGTATAGGCAAACAACGCCGAGGTCGTCCTAAAAACAGTACAAAAACTGTGCGAATGTCAATGCATCGCTGGCGACATTTCTCTGAGCAATTGGATCGTTGGCTGGGGCGCTATAGCAAACCCTCAACAGCTGAGATGCACTAAACTCAACGTTATATTTACTTTTACCTGTCCCATGACAGTTGTTGTTGGGGCGTTACAGTTGACCTGTCAACAATTTCTCCATCCCGTCCTGTCTGCCCCACGTTTGATCTCTTCGCTAATATGCAATCTTGTCCATTATGTAATGATGTCTTCTTATCTCTACTTCTGCCTTCCTCTTTTTCTTCTTCTTCTAACAGTTCTCCGGAGCACCGTCTTGGCAAGCTTCTTTCCTCTTGTTATATGACGGAACCATCTTATTTTGCATCTTAGTGAGAAGATCTTCATATAAACCAACGGCTTGCCTCATTCTGTTTCTGACTTCCTCATTAGCTGCAACACCAACCAAGCTTAACTGTATTTGTAAAGATAATGCATTCAATCCAAGCTCAAAGCTAGTAGTCATGTGTTGTTTGTCAACTCAGCTTTTATAAATGCTTACAAAAAACGGGATCTAACAGCAGAAGTAGAAAAGAGGATCCAGGTCACAGAAACAAGATTCCTTAGAAGACTGCTTGGCAGAACTTACGAAGAAAATTTGGACTTAGCTGAACTGTCATCATCAAAATTGATGGACTGTAATAAGATAACTTAAGGTAATTATAATACCATGATAATACAACAAAGATCTCGGGTAAGAAAATAGTTTATATTTTCGAGATCTAGTTGATAAGAAATCATTGCTGGCTTAAAGTTTTCTACCGATGGCATAACGACAGATTTTGTAGCTTCAGTAAAATTTTTTCACTCTAGTTCTGAGGGATAAGGATTTTTTGAATAGTAGAACACTTTCTGTGCGTGACGAAATAATGTTTTTCAGTGTTTTAATAAGAATTGATGGTACATAACATCATGTTTAAAGAGTACAATCTATGATAATGGCCTCGCTTTTTCATTGAAGAAAAACGTCAGTTTGTGTGAAGCGCATGAAAAAAATGATGCCAAGCCGCTGATTTTCTCTGCACAAATTGCGTAAGCGCCACTTGCGCAACTTGGCACGAGAAAAATGGTAACTTTTTTCTACGCAATTTGGCAGCACTAAGCTTGCGCACTTTGAGCAGAGAAATTTGTGCGACAAATACACACGCAGTTTGGTTTCCTTCATATACTGTTGAAACGGTTCGTTGTAGCTAAAAATGGATAACGCCATTCGACGCGCCGTCGAATTTTACTTTAGAATGGCGGGAAATCCGAAAATGGCCAAATTTTCACTTACGCAAAAAGTGCACGGGCACGACGATATTGTTAAAACCGAACGAAAATTGCCATGTTCTAACAATCTTTGAAACACATTTTTAACATCTTCTAAGGTCTCATATGTTGATTAGATATGATGAAAAACATAAACTCTCAAATTATGCCAAAAATATTTTTTTTTACAACGAACTTGACCAAGTACTTGGAAATGACTATTATATTCTGGAATCAGCCGGCAACGCAGGAAGACTCATTTTATGGGAAGGCTACACAAATGCTTTTTGAAAGCTGATTAATTCCTCTTTATTTTCTATACTCCAAACCAACAGAAATTCTATCATCTGCCCTCAAACTTTTTTTTTATTTTTATGCACAATTTTTTTATATGACTAGGTCTTACCAAAAAAGAAAGATTATTTTTTACACCAAAGACTTACTGAATTGGAGTCAATGACACAGGAATTAATTTCCGGATGGGAGAACACACCTCTGTAAGAGATCATCAGCAACACAATAAACAGTGATAGTAATTCTTCAAAACTATGTATCGGAAAAGAGCATATTTATAATTGGGAAAAAAAATATTAAATAGGATGGACAAAAACGAGTGAAAAGTTGAAAGCTGTGAGTAAAGTTGCTCCTGTAGGATGTTAATTGTCTTGCGCACAGAGTAAATGAGTCGGAAGTCCCTTGTTGACAGAACGCCACTGAAAAGTCTATTTTTCTTCTTTTAATTTTGTGCCGTTTGGAAGCTAAGAAAAATTTGTTCAAATCAGCAATGCCTCTGTTAGTAAAAATTGCAACAGCCAACTCTTTCATCCTGGACGTGAGACAAATGTCAATATCATTTTGCAGTTAATACAGTCACTTTTTGTGTCCTCCAGTGTCAAACCTGAATCAGTTAAAAGTATTTTGAAAGTCATACTAAAATACATATAGGGTCTTAAGATACATTGCCCTATCACAAAAAAATAAGCTGAACACCAGTCAGACTTTTTCCTCCCTACTCATCTCCCAACCATTTTTCAAAGCCAATCGAAAGATCAAAAAGACATTGAAAAGTCAATGATAACCACCTAAGTGCGATTTGAAATCTTGAGTTTGAACACCGCTTCCCTAAAAACACATAAATTTCCTCTAAAGAATTTCAGAAAACGAGCAAGAGCAAAGTTATACATAATTCATACTAAATTTTTGTGCTGTCTTTCATTCTCTCACTCATTTAATTACCGTTTTTAGTTTCAACAAAAAAAAAAAACAACCACATGCCAAACATTTCATGAGGAAAAAAATGGAAGTCTGTCTTGAAGTTACACTAAATATACTTACTTTTGTGGTATTGAAAGTGCCCAGGCCACTTTTGGACTCTGTGTGAAAAAAACGCACACACACAAATTCTGATGTAAGTCTATATACAAATACTTTACAGCTTATTTTATCAAAGAAGGCTTCTTTAAATCTTAAAAAAAAAGGGGGGGGTGTGTGGAGGAGCGGTCCTGAGGGTGTATTATTTATTTTCAAGCACTGCTCTTATTAACCACAACCACTGAATTCAGTGCCTTTGAAATGTAAGAATCAATGTAATTTTTTATTATAAATTTTTCTTACATGGTTGCCATGGCAAAGCCCCCATATTAAATTGTTGTTGCATAAAATGTCAAATTTCAAAATCTTTCTTTTTTTTTAAGCCCATATCCCAAAACTTTGCACAAATGTTGAACTTTATAAGATCTTTAATATGATAGAGGGGATTTTGGATAACTTAATAACTTTTTTTTATTTTCATAAAGAACAGAAAAAGAGCAATAACCCAATTTTCACACAAGTCAAGATCACCTATTTAACAAAAACTAAATAAAAAATCTAAAAGAGCCTCTATTGTTTCATTCACTACCAACATCAGAAGCATCATACAAAATTTCAAAGCAATTGGTCATCAAGTTTTAAAAAAAGGTTAGTTTTAAGTGAAAAAAAGAAATAGGTAAGTTTTAAGAAAATTGCATTTGAAAGTAAAACTGAAATCTACAAAAATGACAAATATTTTCACACTTTCATCACACCAGGTCCTAAAACATGCATGCCTGGTGTGCTGGCCCTCCCTCCTCAGCCTCATTTTCCTGTCTGGCCTTCTCTCTAAAAGCTGCAGTTGGTCTTTTCCTCTTTTTCGCTGTCCGCTGCTCCTCTAGAGTGCTTTTAAAAAGGCTTTTTCTGAGCCTAACTTGCCCAAGTATTTGGCCATGTTCCCCTTGATGATATCCCAGTGATCTTTTCACAGTGGCCAGGCCAATGGGTCCCTATTTGAACTGTGCTGCTACCTACACCATTTCAAACTCCACTCATTTGAGAGAGTGAGATTTTTTCTTGGAATGAGACCACATAGGGTGATGAAACTGAAAGCTTTCATTTGGATTCTGTGTGGTCTTGAGCTTGTACTTCCTCAATAGCTGCAATGATGCCGCTGAGGCTGATCTTCTGGCTTGGCCATAATAAATCTCAGAAAGCTTTCTAACCGCTTCATGGGTCAGGCGGCCTCGTACTCCAATGGTGATGCCTTTCTTGCTGCAGCAGGCAACAAGGTTGCAGAGAGCAGCACCAAGCCTCTTCACGACATGGCTGATGCAGTCTTCCTGTTGGATCTTGCCTGCGCCAAACGGTTTGATTTCCAAAAGCATTGAATGGGCTTTAGAGTCTCCATCGCTTACCACAGTCATGTAGTGCATATTGTGGTATTCCATAAATCTATTCCAGAGTACCTTGGCTGCCTTCACCTCCATCAAGCTGGTGCTACCTTCAAACTTGATGCTGCATTCGCTGCTTCCTCCCTCCAGTGTCCGTACCGTTGTGGTGTATCTCTCCTGACAACTTCTCTACTTTTTGCACACGTGAGGAAGTGTAGATTATAAGGCCTGTGAGAACGTCAATGCAACAACCTAATCCTATGAGTGACTTATGGCTTCTTGTGAGCCATGAGACGTCAAAGCTTACAAAGCTATCTATAATGCTACCGCGTTCACATCAAGGCTGTATAAATGAATGTGTTCGCTGCGCACAAAAGCGTCAGTTTGAGTAAACATTTTATCCGCTAGCATTTCATTTCTGCCAAAGAATCTCTTTGAAATTGCATTTAAAAGTTTTCTGGTGTAGACCTGGTATGTCCACGTACTCACAAAAGTTATTGAACGAGTAAGGATCTATGCCAGCCAAGAGTGATGCCATTAATCTGCGAGCTACCACACTGCACCATGTCAAGACGTTTGAGTTTGTAACACTACTGATCTGATTACAAGGTAATTATGTAAAAATGCTATGTTTTGTATAGTGAATTAGTACGCTGAACAAAAAAAAAATGTACTGCCTGGTCAGTGTGTGACCTTGACCTTCTAAAGTAGTGGAATCGAGCAACACAAAGAAATCGGCTTCAAACTTTAGAAACACTACAGTTTGGGTATTTTTTTCACATTTTTTAGACAATTTGGACGAAAAAAGGGGCTGCTCTTTCCTGCCATACATCCCAAAAACATCAATTTTTGTATGAAACAGTTTTATAACACCTATTCAATGGTTGTTTCATGCACAGAAATGGTTGAACTGAATAAAAAAAAAAACCAAATCAGCTATTTAGTTACCTGACCCCTATTTGACCGATTTCGGGACCTGCTCTCCCCTTTAAAATGATTTAAAACACTCAGCATCAATGTCAATTGAATTAGCCTTTCAAATTCAGAATCTGCTCCTAATATAATTAGATAATAAAATAATAACTTTCTGAAAGATATCAAATACTAGTACCTTAATAACTTTTTTTCTTTTAATACTAAGTCATCTGTTAGTGGTCAAAGTTTAATTTTTAAAAATGCATAGGGGAGCTTGGACATGACAGTTACTGTTAATTTCGCAAATAAGTTAATAAATAATTGAAAAGAACTGAAAAAAAAAACCTTCATCCATAAGATTGTAGTAAAACTAGAAAGAGACGTATATATATTCAAATAGTTTAAATGAAACCTTTGCAATGATATCGCTCCATCTGTAAGCTTGTATGTCCCCTTCTCCAGCACTGAAAAATCACAAAAATGAAAAACAAGTGAAGGTCAATCATTGGAGTCACATGAAAAACAAGTCTGGAGTCACAAATAATTAAGACTCTCACTACATTAATCTGGTTTTAAGAAGTAACAAAAATACAGCCAATTTAAACTTCTTTGTTTTGACAGGTGCTCACAAAATCAGTTTTATAAATGCAATGTTCTTTTTAAAACAAAAATGGCACTGCAGTAAGTATCTTTAATTTAATGTCATTTTATTTTTTGACTCAATTTAAAACTTTCTTAGTTCCTTAACGCTTTAAACAAAAGCAACTGCACACTGCGGCCAGTAGGTTTGACTATTAGGATTATCGGCCTCAGTGTGAAGTTCGTAGCAACACCATACAGTACTTACAAGTATGGAATACTCGATGCATAAAAGAGCAAAAACATAGTTATAACAGTTCATAACATTGGTGATTTTTGTTACGTTTTGACGAAAAATTTATCCTGAGAACAACATTGCAAAAAAAAAAAACAACAAAAAAAAAACCAAAAAAGCTATTTGCTCTATAATTTTATTCTTTCAAAATCTTTCAAAATTCTTCTTCCAAATGTAGTGTTTGCCTTGAAGATTAAAAAGTTAAATTTCTGAACTTATAAAAATGTCTGAGCTGCAAAAAAAAAAAAAGGTCTATCAAATATCCAAAGGTTTCATATCTGGTCTGGAATGGAGACACAAGGTAGAAGTCTTGTCTCTTTGAGTGGCAAGGCACTCAAGGCCAAAGCTACTTTAACTTAAGGGGCTGAATCATACCAGAAGTAGGCGGATTTGGCCATTTTTTCCAAGAAGCCTATTTCAGTCCAGTGCTACATACCCAATATACCTTACATCTGAGCTGAGTTACTGAAACAAGCTATTAAAAATATGAACATTATTATCTACAATTATAGTACCACCATTAACACTCGTTGGAAAAAGACTGACACTAATTCTGCTGCTACTTCCCAAACTTGAATATTGAGATGGGGAAGAAAGTTTCTTTTGTAATGCAAGACAAAGTTTGTTACAATTTTCCATTAAAACATGTTGTCAATTAATAAAAATTAATTTCCATGAAAAAAAACTCACATGGCCACTTTCAGTAATTCAAGAAACTTATAGATAAATATAATATTTAAGGATGGCAAAATCCAAGCATATTTCTAGCCTCTTGGTATACTCTGTATACTCCTTTTTTTACTCAATCAACATACAGATGGCATATTGAAGTTAGTTGAGATTTTGACAGGCTCCATGCTAATATCAATACAATCAGTCAAGGCTAGTAAATTCAAGAAAAAAGCATGACCTTTTTATTTACTGTTGATAAAATTAGAAAGCAAAGAAAGAGATCAGAGAATAACAATTGTAAAATACAATATTAATGAAAGTACTGTTATGTAACATACTGTGACCAATCCAGTGCTTTACTTCTACTTCTATCAAGACAACAAGTGACAGAAGCACTAAATGTTTCAATTGAAATTTTTTCCATAATTATTACAAACATTTGCTAATTGAAATATTCTTTTAATCACAGACAAAGCAAAGATTCAAAAATTTAAAATATAATCATAACCATGTCCTTTTTTTTTATACTTAAATAAAACTCAGCCTCTAGTATTTGCTCGACGAAAATAAAAAGACATGTTATTCTATTTTTCCTCCTCTTCAATTATGAAATTTCAAACTAAATTGTTTAAAATGTGTGCTAGATATGAGGAGTTAAACTCAGTTACACTTACCATATGAGTTCTGTCTCTGTACTTGTTAAGCAGTATATTCCACCGTTCTTGTAAACTGAAACACGATCCAAGTTAAAAGATGAACAAACAAACCACTTTTAATCAAAGACTTGAGAAATTTGCTATTTATAGCATTTTTGGGGGGCTTGACTGATTTATATCTATTGAAAAAAAGACGGAACTTTGTGATTGATATGTGCAAGACTAAAAAATGACAAAGTTTGTAGTTTCAAAAAGGTGTTTTGTTCAGACTAGACTTGGTTTACTACTATTGCGATTACCTCTAGGGGCCCATACCGACCATTGCGAATACAGTCTTGATAACCTTGGTAAAAGAATACAAAATTGCATACCATTACTACATATTGCTAGGCATTTAAACCCAGCACTGAGATGGACAAAGCTTACCATTAAAAATGAAAACTGGACATTTGGCTTCTTGCTGCACACTTGGAGAGAGAGCTGCTGTCAGGCTGAAGGTAAAGTGATTGAAATGATTCAGGGTACAAGATATTTAACTTTGCATTGAAGTAAGTTAATACTTAATATGGCCTAAACAATGTTTGACTTTGGGGAGATTAAAACCATTGGCTTAGTTACACTTACAGCTTGACATCAGTCACCTTACTTCCAAAGATGTCTTAAGATCAGGGATGCAAACAGCCCATGCTCAACTTTTGATGGACAAATTCGAAGAGATAGATACAACTCTGTACAAATGCCCACACAGCTATACAACTAAAAAGAAATGTCAAATGATTTTCTATGACTCTTAAATTAGGACGTTTTCTTTAACATTTAAGTCATAATTTTTTCAAGTTTTCCTGCTTTTTGAGTTAAAGAAAACTGCTAAAAAATCGGAATTCCTGCAAAAATCAGAAAACTTGCATCCCGTTAAGAAAAAAAAGACAGTTTGCTACCGATCAAGTGCGATCTTATCTCTTTGAAAATCTAAATTTAGTTTATTTATTGAAGCCAGTGCAGAAATACTTTTAATTAAAAAGCAAGAGCTAAAACACCCAAAGATACTAATGCCTTCTGCAGTGCTTTCAAATTGTCAAAACTCGCTTAGAGGCAATGTTATATTCTATTAACAGCCCAGTCCAGACAGATTAAAACAAAAAGTAACCAAATTTAACATTCAGCTATCCAAAATTTAAACTATTAGTATACAATACAAAAGAAATATAAAATTAAAAATGGTGGTCTGAATACATTTTAAACTTAAGGCATATTCAACTTATCCAGGTTCAAATTTTGTGGACTCTTTACATATTACCTTTCCCCTTATTTCATTACAAAAGATTAGCCCTTTGGCTTAGACTCTATCTGAAATTTAATTGCTTATATGATGAATATTTGAGGCTGTGCCATTTGTGATTTATAAGGACAGAGTATTTTGAGGTATAAGAAAAAAAAGGACTGATATAAAAAAAATCTAATAACCTGCACCCCTCTCACATCAAGATTGAAAATTTTATCAAGTCAGACCTGAAGCCTATGGCTTAAAAGAAGTTAGGGATAAACATAATTAAAAACCTGTTGATTATGATGGTGGAAAAAGTTTTCCCATGACTTTTCATTTAAAAAATTATAACAAAGCATAATGATACAACCTAAAAAAAGTCATAACATCAAAAGAATATTGCTTTGTTTCTAGGTCTTTTCATTTAAAAATTATGACAAAGCATAATGATAAAACGAAAAAAAAGAATATCCCACTACTGTTACTTTCTATGTCATTTATGAAAATACCCTGTCCCCCATCACAAATGACAGATCCATAACTTTTAATCGCAACCTCATTTATGGACACACAGTACCTGAAAAGAGCTACATCTCCAAATTTATTGGCAGCGGCCAAAAAGTTTCCACATGGAGAGAAACAAATGTCGTACACGGCACTGTGTAACAGATACTGTAACGCATGTCTCGGCTATAGAGAAAGAAGGTCAAATTCAAGAAAAAAATTATAAACTTCAATTACATGGCAAAACATAGAAAACATCTGATTGCTGGATCTTGAAAACAATTATTACAATATCACACATCTTTTAGACTTGCTGGGATGCAAGCGCCAAAAGAACAAAAACCAGGAAAATTTTAAAATTTCATAAAGCGCTCCACCTGGCACTGTGAACCATCAGCTGACCCTATAGAATATTTGAAAGATTTTAAATTAAAAGAGCAGTCATGTGCAGCTATATAAAATTGTAAGCCGAAAGAATTATTTGGTTTCCTTTTAATCTTAAGAGTGGAGAGTTTTCTTTAGAAGTCTTATTTTTCCATATTCCTGCTTTTTCTTGAAACTTAAGAAGTTGCTAAAAAACTCCTGCTAAAATCAGAAAACTTGCAACCCTGAACTTAACTTTGATTTAAATCATAAATGCCTGCCCAATTAGCGGTCTCAAGCCTACCTTAGTTTAAGGATAAAGTTAACCAATCCATTAAGTTTAGTTCAGTTCATATATTTTAAGCCCGATGAGAACAAAGTTTACTTTTGAATAATCCATATTTTGGACTAATCAGAATAATTTCATGAAAGAGAAAAAAAGATTGGTAATAGAAACACATTTTCAATGAAACAAGTATTCGGGAATCAGAAATGTGAAATTGCGGAGACACTGCAGAGACAACTGAAAATATACTTCAGAACTGCTTGTTAGACAAAGAAACAAAGAGAAGAAATTTGGGAATCTACTGTACAGAGCTTCTAAGCACCAAAATATTTGGCCCACTCATAGAACTGGAAAAAAAAAAAACAATGAACTTCCTGGAACTGACCGTTAATTAAAAAAAAAAAACCAACTAAACATTTGGAGAAAAAGAAATTTTGCTTTTCTGAAACACCTAGCTACCTACATCTTTGGAATTTGACATCTTGAAGCTGGGCAAATTCTGGTCTGCTTTTCAACTGCAAAGAATAAGGTATGTTTACAGAATATTATTCAACACACAGTTTGAATTTGAAATGAGCATTTTTAATTATAAAAAAAAATGTCTAGTTTCATAAAAAAATGAGCCCACTTGCAGAATTGTGACAAGAAGAGGATTCTCCATTTAAAATTATAGCCCAAGGCAGCAAAACTATTACAGTAGTGCTCAACTATAGGGGAACTTGCTATACAGCCGGACCATCCCCACCCCGGGGCCTCGAAGTAATAGTAAAAGTAAAGAGCGTTTTTATATTATATAGCGCCTAATCCACTTCAGTGCTCGATGCGCTTTACATCCATGGGCTCTCTGACAGGCCAACACAAAACGCGTAAACCTTTGAGGTGCGTTACGGCCCTTGCCATTTCCAAGAAATTACCAGTGCAGCGGGTGACAGACTTTCATTCATTACCGCTCTGCTTGTAGTACTACTAGTTGTAGACCACTAGACCTATATTTTTTGCATCCTCTCCCCCTGCCCAATACGTGTTGGCGGCACTCTGCTGTTTGCATCAAGAAAAATGCTTGTGTGGGAAATCGCAATACGTAGAAGACACTCAAGACAGTAGGCTTTAGAAATTAGATCTATATGCGTAATGGCTATAGATCAGTAACAACTCTTGTAACTGCATAATTTTGTTAAACTTCGCTCACCGCGGGTCTAGCCGACGGACGATCGGCCCTGGTCGGAGCTGGTGATGAGGGCCCAAAACACTGCGCGAGATCCTGTCTTAATCGAAGAGCACATTTATAATGTAGGCCTACTGTACTTCGACTGTATTGATGGTAGGCACGGTCTTTTTTCTTCACCATAATTTAGGTAATGACCGGTACATTTTATTTTTAACAAAACAAGGGCATGGCAAAAAGTGTTGCGGTTGACCCTCTGATTTTGAGGGCATTAAGGCAAATTCCAAGAGCACGTTGGCAAATTGCCGCGGTGCCCTGGTCTATTTCAAGCCTTGTAAATTGGTATGCAAAATGCCTCGTCTTTCTGTTATCATTTTTAATAGGATTTATCTATTCTAACAAATACGAGGGTTTCCTCCACTTCCAAAGTCCCTGAGTGAGGATGGTCACTGGTCTCGTTGCAGCAGGTTTCGCTATAGTTATATGTATCTACTGCAGGAGGATGAGCATTTTAGCCTACTTTTAATCATTAGATCTAAATCTACTCCCATACCCATAAGCCAAAAACAAAGCTTAGGTTTTTAACTGTGGCAAAAAATTGAAGCACCTAAAGTAGACTTTCGTCTTCGATGGGTGGTTTTGATGCTTTGACACTGGTGGTCACTGGAGCTAATAAATTGTCTGGTTACACAGTGGTTAGCTTAATTTCAACCCCGGTATCACTGAGTTTGAGCGCTGTGTTTCGACTTAGAATCTAAAATATAGATTTAGACTAGATAAGTAGGTTAGAATCTGATCTTACCTGTCAAGTGTGGTCTGTAGATATCACAGATTACATTACAATATATTATAAGAAGGTAGATAAATCAAGTTAAGAACATACTTTTACTTTATTTTCAGATTTATTTCAAAGTATCGTGTTTCGTGCACTTTTGAGGAACACTTTTCTAGTTTACCTTAACAGAAAAATAACAATTCGTGAATCCATCATAATTATAGATCAAAATTTACAACTAGTTAAAAAAAAGATAAACATTTTTCAAAGAAAATTTAGGATAAACTTTTAGGAATTTTTGTATTGGAAACAATGATTAACTGAGATACAGAGGGTGTTGTAGATGCGGTATATTTGTTTTGTTTTTTTGAATTTGGCTAGGTTGTTTTAGGTCAAAGGGTAAAGGTTACATGGGGTTTATTTACAAGGGTAAAGGTTACATGGGGTTTATTTACAAGGAATCCGCAGCTCGCTTGAGGCCGCGAAAACAACACGATCGAGCGATCAGCAGCTCGCCCGACAGTAGCACTAGCAGCTGACACAGCTGTTCACTTCTGCCCCGCACAAGCTCTACACTTGTGGTAAACGAAGAGCGAAGACTGAATCAAAGGCCTGAGGCTCTACGCAGGTAAGAATGGCTTATTGAAATTTTATAACAGAAAGACATTTTGTTGAAACCGAGTAGTGTCAATATTGACCTCAAATTAAAATAATAATAATAATAATTATTATTATTTTAACCTGTTATTTTTCGAGGGCTTGATCGATAGGAGCGGATATTTCAAGGTGAGTACTGTCATTGCCGCTGGTGAGCGCACTGTGTTGATTAATAATAGAGTCAAGTCAAGCATTATTTAGCTTTCCTTCCAGGCATCAATATTCTTTAGGTTAATATTTTAAACTATTTAAGGCACATTTCACATCAGACCCACTGCAATCAGTTCAAAACACACCATGGTCCATTTCAGTGGTAGGCCTAATACGAGTATTACGACCTTAGTGAGTTTTCATTAGCCGTGTAAGGTGGACCGGATTTATAATTATCTTGAAGTGTTGTTTTATTTGATATGATAAGAGGGTTAGGTTTCGAGATTGGATTTTTTCAACATTGTTTGTTTGCATGTTTACATTTATTCACAAGTAGTGACAGCGTTTTGTATCACCATTCCAGTTAAGCCTATCTATTTCATTACGTAGGATCATCCTATATCGTAATTTAAACTTCGGAGGCTTTCCAACCTCTCGAGCATTATTGTCTGAAGTTGTTTTTTGTAAAATAGAGTTAAAGTATGCCTACAGGTTTCAATCACACTAGCTGAATTTTTCAAATTTGAAACACCATTTGCGCAGTTGTATTACCGTCTCTGTAGCCTAGCGGTAAGACATTCGCTCAGAGATCGGGAGGTGCGTGGTTCGATCCCCGGCCGAGTCAAACCAAGGACTTTAAAATTGGCATTAGCAGCCGATCCACCTATTTTTAGTGTCTGGCATTATTTGGTGTTAAGTCTGGTCGGCCCGATGTGACTGGGCGTGGTGTATGCAAGCGCTTCTTGCATCACAGTGTGGCAGCGCGCTTTCAATTGTCCCCAGCGCTGTCCCTGATACAACCTCGAAGTTGACTGCGACGTTAAAAAACCAAACAAACAAACAAGCGTGGTTGTATTATATGAATTCTAGTGAAGTGAGTAAATTAATAGCATGTTCACTTGGGCTGCTTCATTTTACACTTTCAAACTAGCCCCTACGATTATTTGACGAAATGAAGAGTAGAGTTTTAACGGAAACTTTGCTATTTATAAACCATTCAATTGTCCAAGATACCTGTCCATCTCTTCCAAACGTTTCATCATTGACTCATTTCACCATGATTTAAACTGACCCAGTGAGAGATTTTAAACTGAATCAATAGTTGATATTTTCAAGGCAAAGGAAAGTTGCGCTTAGAGCTTGCCTTGAAACTATTTAAGACTTTGTGTTCGCTTATGCCGTTTCAAAGTGTGCGCAAGTCACAATATGTAGCGATTCCTACAGAGTGACGATAAAAGTATAAACGCGCCTCTAATTTATTGCTAGCAATGCTACAAAGGGACGACGTGACCTTCGTGACTGTGACCTCTCAGTCTCGCCCAATACTTGGCTGGCTCCTGCTTCGATCTCAACTTCATTCATTCTTTCCTTCTCTCTCTCT
>BMAT01013665.1:285949-300169 GCA_019649035.1 Elysia marginata | reverse complement strand
CCATCCAATACGGTTTTACCCACGATAGACAGAATAATAGATAGAAAGAATGATAAATAGATAGATTGATAGATAGGTAGATAAATAGATAGATAGAATGGTAGATAGACAGATAGATAGTAGGATAGATCGATAGGTAGACAGATAGAAAGTTTGATAGATAGGTAGATAGATAGATAGTTGGAAATAAATTTGAATAGGGACTTAACAGGTTCATCTTATTAACATTTCTATAGGCTCCTTTTTTCGAGAACTGTCAAACAATTTACTCTATCATAAAAATAGATAGAAGGATAGATGGATACTTAAGTAAGAATCTAATACAGTATTAGTACATTAGAAGAAAGTTTAACGACGAAACGTAAGTTGAATCTAGATTTTACTCATAAATATATGGATAAATAAATGGAGAGTAGGGTAGATAAAGATATGGATAGAAATAAGACAGTTACATATATATAGATAGACAGACAAATAGGTAGAGATAGTAAGATACATTGATCTATAAATAGATAGATAGATAGATAAATATATAAGTAGATAGATAGATAGAGAGATAGATAGATCGATAGCTTCCTAGTTTAAGATGTCTCATATTTGATTCATTTTGGCTGCTTTTGAGACATTATGTTCGTTGCAAAACTACTCTATGAGCATAAAAATGCACTGACGTTCGCAATTTACCGAAAAATATACAGGTTTATATATGGGCGTATATTGAGAACGAAAGTTTGAAGGCACGTGTGAACATGGAAGAAAATCCTGTTTTTCACATTATATATCTTTTTGTATAAAATGCATAATACACATTTCTCATTACACAATTTTTTTACAATAGAAAACGTTTGTTCACAAAATTTTCGTGGAAAAATTCTCACGTCATTTGTTCAAGCCTACACAATAATGGGTAACTATACCCATTGGTCTTAGATATCTTTCTGGGTTATCACTTTATGTATCTCGCGTGTTTCTTACAATTATTGAAAGAAAAATCATCCTCTATGTTTTCTTACAATTTTTGGGGTAAAGCTATATGCCGGCTAAAATTTACCTGTCATTTTTAGGTAGATAAAATAATTTAAATAGCGAAAAACAAAGGGTTTCCATAAAATTTGTATTTCAGAAATGTATAATTAGCATACATGATTTTTTCCTATTCTATTGTAATTATTTTCGTAAATTTCATAAAAAATGATTAGATTTTGAATTAAAAACACACTTATGTTTTCTCTTCGGTTTTATGTATTTGTATTATTTAATTAATGTAACTGTATCGACAAAACTATGACTAGCCACTGTCCTATCGTCTTAGATGCCCTTTACTACACACTTTGCTACACACTTTACTACACACTTTGCTGCACACTTTACTACACACTTTACTACACACTTAACTACACATTTTATTACACACTTTACTACACAGTGCTGCCACACTAAAAGAACATTTTATGCGGTATGAGACAGGAGAACAAAAATAAAATACTGACAATACTTTACCAAACTTTTGAACAAGACACAATGAAAACCAAGACCAACTTTTTCCATAAATATAGCTTCAATATAAAATATTAACACCACAAAATTTCAGACCGATTAAATAGAAGAAATTCACTGATTGCATGCACCCTGTGGTTGGGGCGATCTGAGACACTGCAAATTGTCACTATTTCCCCTTCATATGCTATTTGTGTTAAGGGAATCAAAACTCTTAGATTTAGATGGTTTAACTGACTAAGAACAGAATACTGCTCTCCTTTCGTTCGTGCTTTATGTAAATTTAAATATAAGCGGTGGCTAAATCTCTGTCCTTCTTTTGTAGACATCCTCACCTTGATCTAAAAATTCTTTAATCGCAATGCTTACATTTCTTGTATATATCACACCAAGATCAAGGATGAAGGCGAAGATCGTGTTCAAGATGACGCCAACAATGTCAACACCGAGCCGTAAGTTTTAACCTAACCGGCTATTATAAATCGAACAATGCAGGGTAGATCGAAGACAGTCTTAGCAATAGAGGTTAAACTGATACGGTTGAGGAAAGATCGATCAGGTCAGATAACTCCACAGCTGCATAAATACTTCTAAAGGAGTCTATTTGAAGTACATAAAACCCAGTTATTAGTCTTTGCAAAGCAACAAAATAATAGGTCTTTATTGTAGATTTTAACATTAATGCGAATGAATATTTTCTGTGTTACTTTTCTCAGCGGGCAAATTTAGCTCATGTCGAAATTGATCATTTTCTATTCAAGCCTGATGAGAATTAAATTTTTAAAAGCTTAGGCTACGGTTCGGATCTAAGTCTAGTCTCATCTTGGGAAACACCAATCTCTTCCGCCTTCCTTCTTACACATTGCACATTGCTTTGAGAGGTACGATATGAAAAAGAATATTACACAGCATTAAAAAAAAACGCTCTTAGGCCACTTTTTATACACAATTACGCACCAGAAGATATATTTAGGTCAGAACTTTTGTATTATTTACGGCATTATGTTTTCAACACTTTATGCTATAATTTGTTGCAAATGGCCATTTAAGTTTTGGTACTATTTCATAAAAGTTGTCGGTGTCTTTATTTAAACTTCAACTTAAAATCTGAACATCTGTTTTCTGTCTGTATCGGAATCGAGGATATAAGTTTTTTTTTCGTCGAGCGCTTTTCTTACTGGTTCAATAGAAAGCTTGATATAATTTCCAGCCTTTGAATTGTAGCAATCGTCCTATTGTTTTAAATATGACGCAAACAATCTCTGATTAATAATGCATTCATCCATTTTAGTATGATTTCAATTATGAAAAAAATGTAATTAACCGCAGAATTTAAAGAAAAATGTCCTACTACTAATGATTTGGAAGACTTGTTGTCCTCATCATAGTGCATTTGTAGTTTTAATGTTGCGTTTTTATGAATTTCAAAACTGTTAAAAAATGATCATACATATATCAAAGATATCTTAACTTTTTTAAAGTTTAAATCCTATAATAAGAAAGATAATTTTTTTGCCGAACGCTGTGGTTTAGGAAAATAGCTAAAACTACTCAATTTTTTTTCTGATTCTAGGATCACGCTTCATTCTAGGAAAATGCACCCCAATTCTAGTCATTTTGGGCCTAAGTCATAGAGAAATTAGTTTATTTGCTTTTGAGCTTTTTACTATATTATACGTTCATTAAAGAGTGGCAAGCTAAAGAACATAAATTGTATTGACCTTGATAAACTCATTAGCTTCACGTCCCATAGGCTTGCATTAGGAATGCTAACTCGGAGGAAACATTAGCTCAGAAGAGACTTCACTGCGTTGAAGTGTATTTATGGACCTCCGAGAGAACCATGACGTCATTTGCCATTAAGCCGCGAGCAAAGTAGATCTAGATTAAATTTGTATTTTATTTTTTATTTTGTTTTATATTTTATACATCCCCTTCGTGACGTAGGTTCTGTCAATCGCCATGACGGGACAATTTTTTGGTTAGAGAAGGGATTATTTGTATATTTTCAACATTGCTGAACTCAAATTATATTGTCGGATTTCAAACAACTCTGCGTTTTAATATACCTCTTACGCAGTGCAAAGGCGACGTACAAAGTACTACTAAGCGTCATAGGGAACGGCAAAACCGCCTTATTTGAGGACGTACAACGTATGTCATGTCTGCATCTTGGCACGACAAATAGGACGTACAACGTACGTATATGTCACGAAGGGGTTTCCCTTTCGGGAAATTTGGCTTGGTTACTCAGCGTAACTGTGTCGCCACAGAGCAGCGCTGCTAATGCCGCAGCAGACCAAAACATTTCAAGGCCACTATAAATTTCTTCAATTTTAGTTACGTTATTTCTAAGTTTTATTGCCATTTATGTTAATAAACTTTTGATTTGTGATATTCTATACATGGTACAGTTTTTTTAATATCTAAATGAGTGAGTATTACCATACATATTTTAAGCACTTTTTTGTGGATAGTTGGCGCCATATAAGTTTGTTGTTTTGTTGTTGTTGTTCTTCTTCTTCCTACTTTTACTACAACTGCTCCTAACATAATTGCTACAACTACCACTACAACTACAAAAATAACAACAAAGACAAGAAGAAGAAGAAGAAGAAGAACAACAACAACAACAACTACTACTACTACTACTACTACTACTACTACTACTACTACTACTACTACTACTTCTACTACTACTACTATTACAATTACTAAAGTGTCCGCGATTTCGTGGGTTGAGTAAAAGATTATTTTTAACCTTTTTTTAAGTAAATAATCTAAGAATGGGCTTATCTTAAATAAAAAAGTTTCCTACTTTTCTTTTTCTACCCATAGTCTTGTTTTATCTACGTCGGGTTTGTCTCCTTCTTTCCGTAGGCTTACCTTGCTCGTCTAACTTTCACAGAGCCACTATTGAGAACATCTGACAAAATCTATTATTATTTACTTTAACAGAACAGCAAAAAGGACATTAAAAGACTGAACTCAATTGTCATCAAAGCACAAAAGGTTATTGGGTTGAACCTACCATCTCTTCAAAGTTTATATGACGAAAGAAGGTCAGCCACAACAGAAAAGATCTTGAAAGATGACACCCACCCAATGAGGGAATATTTTAATTTTTTAGTATATTACCCACGGTCGAAGACTAAGCTTTTTCAAAGGAAATAAACGTATAGTAAATAGCATATTTCTCCAAGCCGTAAAAAATTAATGGAACTAAATTAAGAGACTATTTTGTATGAATCTTTTGAAGGACAAAATAGGATGGGGTTTTCGTTGAGCGGAATGGGTTAAGAGCTAGGCCACTGAAATACGAGGGCTTTACAAAAAAGAGAAAATGATACACATATAGAGAGAGGAAAAGAAAGAAAGAGAGAGAGAGAGAGAGAGAGAGAGAGAGAGAGGAGAGAGACAGAGAGGGGGAAGATACAGAGAGAGAGAGGAAGGGATGGACAGACAGGAGATAGAGAAAGAGACACCAGTTCTTTTTTAATACATGTACTGATAACCTGTAATAGTGTAATTTACTAACACTATACGATTCATAATGTTAAAATTTTTGAGCCTGACTGTGCATTACTTTTTTTCAATACATTTGTATATGTAACTTCGTATTGATTGAATAAACTTGAACTGAGTTGAATTATTGATTATCCTGTCTTGGAAATTCCTCTCGACGCCTTCTCTTTTTTTTTTTGCTTAAATCTCTCTATAACCTTAACCAATTTTTCATTGTTGACCACATCTCTCTCTCTGTCTCTCTCTCTATCTTACTATCTCTCTCTCTCTCTTTCTCTCTCGCTCTGTTTTTACATCTCTGTTTGTGAACATAATGTCCGCCTCTTCCTCTCCCACTTTCTCTGTTAACCGCAAACCATGAGTTTCTTCTACAAGTTTAACCTTGAAAATAAACTAGATCAAGAATATGTAATGGGTTTTTAGTTTTTACCGGTATTTAAAACAGCTGAGAATAGACTGATTAGTGCTACGGCAATATTATCTAGAGAAGTGAAAGTCTTTATTTGTGATATTCAACTCAGTCTTACATAATTGTCCTTTTTAGCTTATCGTTCATTATATTTGTTAATTTTGTCGTTGTTTTTTTGGTTTTGTTCTTGTTGTTGTTGTTATTTTTTTTGCTGCTGCTGCTGTTGTTGGTGGTGGTGGTTTGTTCGGTAAGTAAACAGGCTCTGTTGGTTTTCCTTTAATAACTGAATTCAACAAGCACACAACAACTCTCTGAATCGAATCCTTCGATCTTAGCATCTTGATAACTCCTTCACATTTTCAAAAAATGAATGTTTGAAATTTTCGTTGTATAGGAGTAAACAATGTTTAATGATTAGTTGCGAACCGAGGGTAAATGCAACAGAATCACGAATTTTTGTACATTATTTTGTTTTGTCCTAATTTTTGGTTGTTTAAATGCTCAATCGAAAGCCGTGAGTAACTAAGAATCTCGAAGTGCTGCTTTATGACCTTATGATACAGTTATTTTCTTTTCCACTTCCCCTTTTCTTAACAATGAATACGCAGTCGATGCGACGTTTACATGGGAAAAGAATTGTACATTATTGACCGGTACTCGGTGGTTTGTTAAACTTGGCCGATTCTTCAAGAAAAAAATTTATGATTCTGCTTCCATGAGACCTGGAATAACACTTACATTTAGGACGTATAGTTAAGCCATGTTTTTCACCATACATAAGTCTCTAATAACGTCTGTACCATAACTAACTCTGTACATGTTACGTCTTTGCCATATCATCAATATTGACGTTTTGATCACTTTGATGTAACCAGATTTTATTAGAACACAAACTTGAGGAAGACTAAAAACAGAGGAAAAATCTTAAAGGGTATGGTATTGTAACTGTCGCCACATTGGTTAGCCACGTAGTTTCCTCCAGTTCTTGGACTTTGAATCTCAGTTGACGCTGTGAAGTCTGCTGTATTGTCCACGCCCGTACGATTTATTCCTAGTGCCTCAAAATAATTATTGCTGGTCCAGGATGGTTGGTCGGAGTCAAGTGTGGAAACTTGTGATATGTTTCGTTTGAAGGCAATATAGTAAAAGTAGTCGTTGATAATATCCTCCTTCTCTTCATCGTCGTAATAATAGAAATCAGCCCCGGGTTCCATGTTAATATCAACAATAAGTTCTGGGTACACGATCTCCCATTGCGTTTCTTCTGGTAAAGCTGTATTCTTTGTGGACGATAATTCTGCGTCGAATTCCTTGGCAGTGTTGTCGGATTCTTCTAGTTTTACTTTCGGTTTTGCATATAAGTCTCTTAGTGATATTTCCTCACTGCCTGAAGCAATTTCAAAAGCAGCTTCTCTTTTGGTTGTAATAGACATATTGTTTGATATTTTGCCCAATGAGATTTTGTTTGGAATTTTTGAGTTTGTGGTTGAAATGTTAACAAGTTCGTCACTTGATTTTGGCGCGAGGGTAAAAGCCTCTGGTGAACGATTTACTGTTGTCTTTTGTTGGTTTGAAAGCAGTGTGAAACCAGGGGATGCATATGTGTAGTGTTCTACATCGGTGCCCTGATCAAATAACGGGGACTTCATCCGAGAATAAAGTCGCTTACTGTCTTCAAGTCTGTGGGTAGTTGTATCGAGGTTTACAAAGGCTGTCGTAGCTTTATATGACAAAATAGTCAATGTTGTCGGGGTATGTTGCGGATGTTTTTTTGAGTTAGAGTCATTCAAAGCAGCATTGTCCTGATTACTGTTGTTATTGACTTCAAAGCCTGACCAGGCCTTTATGGGCTTTTCATTAGAGACCACTGATGCCTGTAAGAGAGATGCTAAGGTTGTTTGATGTGCATGTAATGAGACCGTGGAATTCTCTCTAGCTATAAGAATAGGACCGTTGTCTGAAGCAATAGCCTCCTGCGTGGCTTCAGACGCTTGTAGAAGGGTTTCAGACGCATGTAGAAGGGTTTCAGGCGCTTGTAGAAGGGAGTTAACCATGACCTTGACGGCCGAGAGTAGCGGGTATCTTCCTTTACCACAGTAATCCCCCTTGAAATCATCCAGGTCCAAAGACCAGAACATGATGCCACCAAGGTCATTGGCCACAGCCCACCTCACCTGGGATAAAGAAAAAAGGAAATTTAGATTGTTAGTCGAACACATGAAAGCAAGCTTGAGCAATCTTGTTTAATGTTGAAGATATAATAAAAGACAAAAAGGTACAAGGTTAAAAACATACCGACAAATTAATTGAGGATTTAAAAAGGGTGCACGTATTTCTGTCACATTTGAATCATAGCTCCACTTGGTGATGTTGAATCATCGGTGTGTTTTTTTAACTAAACTCAGAGAGACAAAAGTGCTGCTAAATCCTACGCAATAATTTTCTACAAGGCACAAAAATTATAAACTTAAAAAAAGTGTCCGAGAATCAGTAAAAAAGGCACGAAGCGCGAGGTTTCATCGACTCTATGTTTTTTTAAATAAATCAAATATTTAAAAAAAATGATTAAACATGATTGCTAACATATATATAGATATATATATTAAAACAAAGCAAAGCTCACAACTAGATGCAATTGTGCAAGTATGCCTCGTTTCCATATGTACATTAGGCGTAGTGCGCAATACCTTCCGGTGTCCGCATAACTGCGTGATGCGTATTCGAACGATGGCTGTAGCGTTCGAATGCGCACCACGTATAACATATAAGCATTACGGAAACATGGATACACGTCAGTTTAATTACTATAAAAACGTTGCTTACGCATTAAGCATTACACATTGCGTTTACATATTACGTACAAATGGAAACTTTGAAAACATGAATTTGATTACAGCTGGAAGCAGGGCCTTGTCTGATTTGCCTTTCTGAGAAGTAAGAGGATACCAGCGTACCTTTTCAGACACGCTCCTGGCGTTGTCGTAACCGACCCACTGGTCACCGGAAATGACGTAAGGGACTTGCTGTTCTTCGTCCCAAAACTCATGGGCACCTTGTTGAATGAATTCGCAAATCTGATCAAAAGGGGATTTTCTGTGAGTCAATCAACTATGAAACAGATAATGAATGCTTAGAAAATAAATAATTAAATGGTGTGCTCGACCAGCAAAGTTCTCCGATGCAACGCGGTTACTTTATCGATTTATTTCTGTAAAAGAGTTGCCGATCTTTATAAATAATATTAAATGTAAGTCTTTTAAAAGTCATTTTAATTTTTATAGCTTTTTCAGCTTTATCTTCAACCGTTATGCCGAAAAATACTGTTCATCAATACTTCAGCAATCGAAATAAAAAAAAACTTATAATTATGTGGGGCAAGCAAGGATTAACCCGGCTGATATTGTAAAAAATGTGTTATTTAGGTTTATTCATCATGAATCGAATACATGAAACGAAAATAACTTTGCTCTCTTAACATGTGAATACATATATCTTTTCAAAACAAGATTTGAAATTTAAAATACGTATCCACTACAACTTCTAAAGGTGGCACTCCAAATATCTTTACGGTGGGGGAAGGAGGTGGTGATGCTATGCGGCTAGTGATCTCACTTATATAAACCAAAGCTTTAAAAAAAAGTCACCTCTGGGTAAGATAACTGTCCTGATAAATGTCGCAGCCTCCCAGGTCTTCCCGGTCCACCTGACGCTGACCCAATTCCAAGAGACGAGTATCTTGTTCCACTAAGAGCAGAACCACCAGAGTAGCTTTGTTCGTCTCCATGTCTTGCTTTTCGAGGATTTGAAAAAGTCGTATGTTGTGAAACGAACTCTTCGTTTGTAAAATTCCGAGTTTTTTCTGTAGACTTCAATAGTGGCGTCACGTCAGAGCATAATTTAGACTCGTGTTCAGACACCATCGGAAGGGTAAAAGCATCTTTGAAAGGAGATGGCGGCTCTGTCGAAACACTGGTTACACCAGATATTGCTTTTAGAAGAACATTATGGCTTTTAACCTCTGAAGATTTATCTTTAAAGTTTTTGGCGAATGTTGAACCTTCTCGATCTTCATTTGATTTATCTCCTGCTTGACTACCATTCCTGATCAAGGTATCTTGGGATTCTATACTTTCAATGTTCGGCCCTGAATCATTTCTTGGAATCGTGTGGTTTCTGTTGAGTTTAAACAATGGCAGCAGCGGCTCTGATGTTGGCCGGGGAGGTTTATCTACAGACAAAACCATGTCTCTTCTGATACTAGAGCGTGAACTTAGGGCAGAACTTCTGTTGGCATTGCTTGCATTTACGTCGTTGCTTTCGACTACGTGGATTTCTAAACCTTGTCTCTCTAACGTAGAGTTTAAATCATTGATCTTAACGTCGTTTTCATCCCGCAAATGTTCGTTTATGCTTATTGTCTCTTCTAGGTAACTGTGAGAAATTGGATTGCCATGATCCCTGGTAAAGATCCTCTCCTGATGACCCGGTTGAGACAAAATGCTAGTTTCTTCACCTTGACCTTCCTTGGTGACCTTGAGAGTGTACGACTGACCGTATCCGGCAATTCCCAAATTGATTTTCCTTGGCGAAGCTCCAAGAGAGATCCAATAGTTGACGGACCATTCCTGTAAAGACAGAAATAACAAAATAAAAAGAAAGGAACAATTTGCAGTCAGCATAATTATTGTAACTGTTTCATGGAGGAAAAGCTATGATAGTGTCTATTTTGTTTCTTTTTTTTAACATTCTTAACTTGCTTGATATCCATGGAGGTAAACAATAAATAATTTTTCTTTAGACTAAAATGTCACAAATTGCAATGTGTTTAGTTTTGAGCCTTAAGTTACTCATTTTTTGTCATCTCTCCCCCTGCTTATTTAAAAAATGGATTAGTCTTCCACCGCCGAAGGCAGTTTTAAGCCTTTAAATATTTTCCCCAGCAGGTCAAGACACATTAAAGAAAATTCAACTCATATTTCAGAGCGTTGCAGTACGACTGCCTGAGAAAAGTGTGGAAAATTGTTTTCCTGCAGCAGTTACAAAATGCGATGTGGTTGGGAATCAAACCCGCGACCGCCGGATCACGAGTCCTACGCGCGAAACCCTGAGCCACGCTGCTCCACATTGATTATCTGCCTGTTTTGTTTTTTATTTGCCTAGGTGTCTTTTTCCTATCAAGATAATCTTTCAAAATGTTTCAACAGCTACTTACTGCATTTTCTATATTCCCTAATTACCATTGTATTGTCTGTATCGCTGTAAATCTTTCTCTACTTTCTATCTTCCTCTATATCTGTCTCTGTCTCTATTATCTATCCACCGTTTTCCCTCTCTCTTTATGTGAATCAGCTTTTCTCAGGTATCTATACCAAACCTATTTCTCTCTCTTCCTCTCTCTGTCTGTTTGTCTCTGGCTGTCTTTCTGCCTCTCTCTCTCTCTCTCTCTCTCTCTCTCTCTCTCCCTCTCTGTAAACTGACCACAGAGTGTTCTAGAGAAAACCTGCCATCGCTGTGTCTGGGATAGAGTGGACTGTTGACCCCTGTGACGTCACTCCATGGTCCGTGAAAGTCGTAAGCCATCAAGTTGATCATGTCCACCTGTCTACAAATTAAAACAAGCCAAAAACACACAAATTAGAATGACTTGTTAAACCCATCAGAGTAACAAAAATTATATCTCATTCCCACCAAGTAAGACAACAATTGGGGTTCTCCCAAAATTCGCAAATAGTGTAAATTGATACCCATATAATTGATTTAAAGTATGTAGAAAAAGTGTAATACTTTGTAGAGTATCGTGTATCAATTTCACGAAAAGAAAGAAGTTTGTGTCAAAAATGATAATAGCACGAACTAGAATTAAGTCATCATCTCTAACTGATGCTTAAGATCTGTTCAATATGCTTTTATGCATTATTGAGTACGAATTGCCTTACGGCTTTTGAGTTTCTTCATCGCTTTTGTAATTTGTAGTTAGAAAGCGTATTCTGTCAATTTTTATATTATTATCGTTACTATGTTGTCATTATGTAACCTCTAGTTGAAACAGTTTCTTTAAAAATTATGAGAAAAGGCTTTATATATCTATATGTACATGCCAAAGTCAGAAGAAATACGATAGAGATTATAAGTAAACCATGATATAAGTCAAATTACTTGTTAAAAATACAAAAAAACAAGATAAAGAGCGACTTCCAAGCAGCACAAATCCTTCTGCCGTGCTTTTTTGTCTACGTTAACAAACAGAACTTAAAAAAAACCCCACCGAAACATGAAGCTATACTTGGCATAGGAAAAAAACACGACTAAAGTTAGCGTAAAAACAAACAGATTCTGGTTGTTTGGCTAAGCTTACCTGGATATCGCAGGGACATCGTATCCAGCATTAACCCTTTCTCTGCTGACTGGGGCGGCCACAGAAAGGATTAACTCCTCCTGACCCGTTCGGTTTGCCTCTTCCCTGAACTCCTTTCGAAGGGCCTTGGAGTGAAAAAAAAACAACAAATAAGAATTTTTTTGTAATCCTAATAAAGAAGGAAAGAGCGTGTTTATGATGAAAGAGCGCGTTTATAGGGAAAGAGCGTGTTTATAGGTAAAGCGGTTGCTTTACAAAAATGCTCTTTGCACTTTGTAAGGGTTCCTCAGAAGGGTGGTGGTACTGGTAGTATTAGTGGTGGTGGTACTGGTGGTAATAGTAGTAGCAGTAGTAGTAGTAGTAGTAAAAGTAGTAGTAGTAGTTGCAATAGTAGTAGTAGTTGTATTCGTAGTAGTAGTAGTAATAGTAGCAGTAGTAGTAGTGGTAGTAGTAGTAGTAGTAGGAGTAGTAGTAGTAGGAGGAGTAGTAGTAGTAGTAGTAGTAGTAGTAGTAGTAGTAGTAGTAGTAGTAGTAGTAGTAGTAGTAGTAGTAGTAGTAGTAGTTGTTGTTGACACACCGACGAGAGGCAGTTAAACGGCACATCATTCTGGCTTGCTGGCAAGGTGTGTGAAACGCCGGCAGACGAAGGTTTATCTATCGCTTTAGTGAAGCAGGAAAATATATACCAAAAGCCTGAAAAACGGCTACTCATTACGAATCAATGATAAATTAAGATGCAGCATCAATGGGTCTTACTCACCGTCAGTAGTGATGAGAGAAGTTCTCTGTCCACTTTCTGTGGGTATTCCCAGTCCACATCTAGCCCATCGAAACCCCATCTGCGCAGGTACACGGCGCAGTGTTGCGCAAACAGGGTGCGCGTGCGGGCTGTTCTGGCTACGACGTTGAAGGAAGGCTCGGTTTGGTTGAGGCCTCCGATACTTAGCAAAGTCTTAGCCTTCTGAGAACTGCCTTTGATCAATTTATTGAACTGTCTGTACCTGCCCTGCAATACGTCAAGAAAATAATCGCAATTCTTATGTCTTAAAAGTAAAGAAAGTCTCAGGTAATCGCATGAGTGATAGTTTAAAAAACCAAAAAAGTAATTGAAAATAGTGTAAAGTAGAAAACTATTTTTTAAGACTAAATGGCAAGTATGTTTTTAAAACACATTGCTTGTTATTGATAAAAACTTTGTTGGATCTAGGTCTATATAGATAAAATGAAGCTTATAACCTGTTATTACGAGTCTTTTTTTTTCTAAAATCTAAATAACTTTGGTTTACAAAAGGTTTTCATAGAAAACATGTAGTAGCTATTTAAGAAGTTCTTTGCAACTATTTTCAAGCTAAATACACACGTGCTGGTAGAAGACATAATTATCTGATTTCTAACGACCAAATTTGGCTAAAGCGCTTGCGATTGAAATATGCGTAGAAATTTGCTAGATATTCTGAAGCATAGTTTTTCTTGCCCACATATCGGCTGGCTGAAGCATGATCTCATCTGTTCTTATGAGCTCCTAATTCAAGTCTTCTTTGTTGTATTTTGGGAAAATATTGGGCTGCTCGTTCTGTACTGATACCCATGTCTTATAAATTCCATAGAACATAAATTATAGATAAAAAGACCTCGTAGTTTTTTTTAATTTTTGCAGTGAGCTCACCTTTACGTTCCTTTAATATTTTTTCTTTCTTTCTCTTTTGAAGACTGTCTTGCTAAACAATGTTTAAATTATGAACATACTAATACATCTCGGTTTAAAAATAGTTATAGACTTTTCCAACAGACCTTAACTTTATCCGTATCTTCATCGTCCCCTCTTGTTGACGTCAACGTGAAGGCCGCCGGGTCGATTTGAGCGAAAGCGTAGACAAAGTGCGTGCACAGGCGAGGGTCGATGTGACGTAGGCAGAAGTGGGCTTCCGGTTCCAGAAGGTCACATGACCAGTTGGTGAAGTAGCAGACGCGACGGAATGCTGATTCGGACTGTGTCACTTTAGGTTACGAAGAATGACAAAGTTTAATGCACACAGTGAAAGTATGATTCATTCATGTGTAGGTAAGATCAGCTGTTGTTTTCGAGGTAAAAAGTCTAGACGTCTTACGAACAAAGTGAAGAAAGACACAGGATAATCAGAGCCTATGGGTGTGATACACGTTTCATTGAAAGTAATATTCTGTCATACTTGGAAACTTTTAATGATAGTTTGGTAAAAAAAAAACCGTTTTTTCCTTCTCGTATTCCTTATGTCCACGTTCAAAGTTTTATCTTGGTGTGTGTATTGTATCCCGACACTGAGGCAGAGTAATGTAAATGTTAATACTAAATCTTTTCAGATTGATAAAGTAATTATTTTAAGAGACATACTATTCCATCTAAATGAATCAGGTATTATTCAACATTATTTTTGGAAAATAAATGACGATAATT
>BMAT01013665.1:191563-206721 GCA_019649035.1 Elysia marginata | reverse complement strand
CCTACACACATCATCATCTTGCACATATCATCATCTTACAGTACACACATCATCATCTTCCACACATGATCATCCTACAGTACACACATCGTCATCTTCCACACATCATCCTACAGTACACACATCGTCATCTTCCACACATCATCCCACACACATGATTATCTTACACACAACCTCATTTCACACACATCTTAATCTTAAACACATCATCATCTTACACTCGTCATCATCTTACACATATCAGTATCTTACACACATCATCATCTTACACACAACCTCATTTCACACACATCTTAATCTTACACACATCTTAATCTTACACACATCATCTTACACACATCATCATCTTACACACAACCTCATTTCACACACATCTTAATCTTACACACATCATCATTTTGCACACATCATCATCTTACACACATCATCATCTTACACACAACCTCATTTCACACACATCTTAATCTTACACACATCATCATTTTACACACATCATCATCTTACACACATCATTATCTGACACACATCATCGTCTTACACACATCATCATCTTACACATATCATCATCTTACACACATCTTCATCTGACACACATCATCATCTTACACACATCATCATCTTACACATATCATCATCTTACAATCATCATCTTACACACCTCATCATCTTACACACATCATCATTTTACACACATCATTATCTTACACACATCATCATGTTCACAACTTTAACCTCAAAAGAGACACGTAACGAAGATTAGCTGTCCCAATATGTATATAAACGTAGATATATACTATGGTGGTACACACGCGTACAAACGAAAGAGACAGAGAATGCAAATAGAAAAAGAAAAAGGAACATAGCATGGTTTAACCTATCGTACAATAAGATAGTCAAACATTTTTCCACTTCTAACAAACTCTTTCTCAGAAAAGCACATGGTGCTCTAAGAAATTGTACAAAAATATGATAAAAGTCACCAAGATGTGTATCGGCAAAATAATCATTAAATACTGCAAGAAGGCAACTCTCAACGAGGCTAGAGAAGAAGATACGACTGTAATTAACAGAATGTGAAACTGCAGTTATACAACTACATGCCTACTCAACGGCAGCTACATCTAGGCGGTTGCACAAGAAAACAACAAAGAACGAAACACGTAGGCCTATATAGGAATAACAGAAAACCAATTTTGGACTAGATATAACCATCACAATTCTAGCTTCTATTTCGAACTAAAAAGAAATTGCTACAGACGACCTTGAGTGAGCACGTATGGGATTTAAAGAATGCAGGATCCAAATACACCACATCTTGGGAATTAGTTGGAAAAGGCATACCGTACTCTATGAAGACAAAACGATGCAAACTCTGCCTTGTAAAAATGAATACAAATTCTGAGAAACTTAGCAGCAACGAAAAATAGGAAACTATTCATTTATCCTGCATCCTCAGCTGGAGGAAGCACCTATAAATTTGACCACTACACAACAAAACAAGCTCGGCGGGAAACGAAATATTTTGCCTGAAGAGTGTGCTGCGACACATGACGCAAATAGGAAGAGAGCAAGGGAATAAACGCAAAAAAAGTCAAAATGGTCAACTAGTCAAATCAATGTTAATGTACTTAGTAGCTCAGAGCAACCAAAACAGACAAGGACAGACTATACACGTTCCATCGAAAACAACTAAAATTTTTTTCGACTCCGTGCCCCTACCAAAAAATTTACTGCTTCTTTGTGCAAGTGACGGATAGATTCTTTTCTCTATGCAGATGCCCGAAACAAGATAGAGAGTCTTTGAGCTCGGACTGAAAAATGAAGAAACCCATCTCTAATATTAAAAAAAAACAACAAAAGAACACGGGGGAAACTGCAACCGACTCTTCCAGTAACCCTAACAACACTTTTTCACCACAAAACTGAAAATAACATAACAGAAAGATTTGAATTCTCTACGCCACATAAAAGAATATTGGCGAAGGCAGAAACCTTCGTCGCAAAGACAAGAGAAACTGCCGAAGGTGCGAGAAACGGTGACCCTGCTAGAGGAGGGTCATAGGTCATCTAATAAGTCCGTTTTGATTTTTTAAACTTTTTTAATGACTTATTTTATGTTTACTTATACATACGAGACATAGATATATATTACTGTACCATCCCAAGTCTTTGTTTAAATGAACATTAAACTAAAATGGACGCGTAATTATTAGAGGTATAGGACAAACATAAATCTGGTATTCACATGAGTCAATACTGAGTGGACATCAACTAGAGGTATCGTTATTAGTCACAAAGTGCGAAAGTTAATGTCATTACTTCTCATAGTATTTTCCAGATTGAACAGACGCCCTTGCGGGCCGGCCTTTGCCGCCCGTGTTTTACTTGTTTCAAAAAGAAAGAAGTTATTTTTTGACGTAACGATATTTTCTTGTCTTTCGCGTGTGTAATAGCCTGTGACTCAAGTTCTCAACCGCGAAGAAGTCTACAGGGAGCTGATAACGCGAGGCTATGAGTACGGACATTACTTTCAGGGTGTTTATAGATCCGGCGTGGAAGGTAAATATTTGATCTTAGCGTTTGATTTTCATATTTCAAAACAAATTTCTTTCTTTTTTTTATGAAAGGTCTGAAACTTGTTCCTCACGTAGCTATTATTTTTAAAAATTCTATTCTTGAACTGATGGCTTTATTTTTCTTTACACGTCTTGAATGCAGTATTCATAATACCCTAACAAAGGTATTCACCAATTTAACTTAAAAAAATAAAACAAGGCCCAGACTGCATGAAAGTTAATATTGAATTAATCTTTTTTATATTCTATAAACAAAGCCTGATAATAATTTATTGAAACAAACCCCCAAGTAAAATAACATCCTCAAACTCACAATCATGCTCTTAATGTATGGCGATCCAAAGTTACACATCTAACAAATATTTAAAACTAGTTATAGCAGCCCGTGCTTCGCATCGGTAATTGGTAGCGTACATGTAGTAGATACCACCAACTTTATTTCTACCTTCTGTCATCTCTTTCTGCCACCCCTTTAGAGTTTCTCTCTATTTGTCTTTCTTTCTAACCCTTATTACATTTTTCTCGTTTTAATGACCGCCTCCCTATCTGGAAATCTCTGGTTTTCACCCTTGTCCTCCTATTTTACACTGGAAAGCATCAATAAAAATTGCACACTGCTATTTTGTTCTTGTGCTTGTCATTATACGTGCTCCTTGCCAGAATCACATGTTTTAGTCAGTTATTCTCTGTTTTATTGCAAACTTGAGGGTTTATTTATCTCTCTCTCTCTCTCTCTCTCTCTCTCTCTCTCTCTCTCTCCTTCCTCGCTTGTGTCTCAGCCCCTCTGCATAATTTCCTCTTCTTCGCTTAAATCTTGCTAGATGCCAATGACATGACATAGGTGATATAAGCTAATAGACAAGCTAGCAAAGCAATGATATATTTTTTTATTTTTTTATAAAGCTTTTTGACTTAAAGAAGAATCATGGCTTGAAGCTTGGCAATAATGCACGCACACCCATTTCAAAGAAAAAAATTTAATCTAGCTCTAGGTGTATATTTCAGTTTATCATTGTCATCAAGCCTATCACTTTATCGGAAACCTAGAATACAAACATTGGTGAACATTTTCATTCATAAAGTTTGTTGTAATGCCAAAGAAAGAGAAAACCTTGCCTCATAATGGATTTTGGGCATAGAACACAGATGTCTCACCGATAAATAACTTTTATTAGGAAGACAACTTAAATACATAATAAAATCTGACCTGATAAGTTTTTATTTAATTTTCCTTATTCCACTTTTCACCTAGGGATGGATTGTGATATTGAGTGGGACGGTCGGTGGATAAGTTACCTGGACGCAGTTTTACAGATGGTCTTACTAGGCAACCCCGACGACCACCAAGTACTGCCAGTTCTATTAGAGATAGTCAATATCGACCCGACGGTGCACCCAGCTGCTCCTCCTGAGGATACAGACGTTCAAAGTAAGGAGAAGGCGTAATAAGGTTGCTTTGTTTGCAACCGCACTGGTAGGGGTGTTGGTATTAGTCATGGTGGGTGTAATAAAATGGTTGTGATTGTTGTGGTTGATGATGATGATGATGATGATGATGATGATGATGATGATGATGATGATGATGATGATGATGGCAATACTGATCTGACGATGATGAAGATGATGGTTACTATTTTTTATATTGTTTATTATTAATATTATTTCCATTATTATTATCTGTTATATCTAACACCGTAAACCATGTTGCACGAATCGAGGATAACGCATTAGCTAAAGGAAAACGAATGGGCTCTTAACGCGGTTCTAGGATGCAGTTAAACACGCCTAATCAAATTGTATTTTTCTTCTGTCATATGACTTACCTTTGTATCGCGTATTACCTGATGGCAGACGGAACGGTGGGAAATACAAACTAGACTATAAAACAAAAGATAAATAATTTGTTCTTCGTACTTGAATCAAACATAACAATTCTTACACTTACCGTAGAAGAGATATCAATGGCTAAATGTAAGCTCATGGAATACCTTTTCAAAAGGCCAAACATTCATAATGATAGTTCTCCTATAAGAAAGTAGTTTGACTAATATGTCACTTCCCTGCAGGTGAAGTTTTCGGGGATACTCAGTTGTTACTCAATGAGTTCATCCAAAATAATTATGGAATTGAAACATATTTAGGATCTCCAAAAACGTGACAGATTTTGAGAAAAGCATAAATTAAAGCGGCACCCGAAGGCTAAATATTAATCCGGACATAAAGTGGATTCAAATATAGGTAACACTTACAAATTCCCACGCAAAGGGGACACAAAAATGGGTAACATTTACGAATTTTCTCGCAAAGGGACACAAATACGGGTAACATTTACAAACGGCCACGCAAAGGGGATACAAATATAGGTAACAATTACCAACTGTCACACACAGGAGACATAAATGTAGGTAACATTTACAAACTGCCACACAAAGGGGACAAAATATAGGTAAAATTTACAAACAACCACGCAAAGGGGACACAAATATAGGTAACATTTCCAAACTGCCACGCACAGGGAACACACATATAAGTGACAATTACAAACTGCCACAGAAAAGGGACACAAATGTAGGTAATACTTACAAACTGCGGAACACAAGATGAGCACTTCCTCCTCAAGCATGCATCAAATATTCAATGGTCCTTGGAGACTTTGACAGCCACAACGGTGATTGGCAGTACTGAGAAATGTTCATGGGGGATATGAAATGAAACCATAGACAGAGCCAGTCAACCTGTCATTTCTGTTTGAAAGCCGAGGAACCTTCAAATCTGTACGATGGAATAGGAAATACAGCCCATACTTTTCTTTTGTCCCAAATGTTTACGTGGGTTCAGTCATAGCAACACGAGAGTCAGCGCCGGTCGGTCATCATGAACATTGGCCTTTAGATACCAAGACTTCTAACACTCTCTAAGTCTAAGGGCAAAGTAGGAACAGTGTTCTTAGAAAAATGACAGGATATTTCCAGGATAGAATCAAAATTAATATTGATATCCTCCGTTGCTTTTTTAAAAAAGCATAATGTCACCCATTAAAAAACATCCCCTGAGGATTTAAAAAAACAATACATTACATCTTTTGTTAGGTATTTAATGATCAATGCTGTTGGAGGCAAAGGAACGCAGTAGTCTTTCTTAGTTTGTCCAATAAAAAATGAAGTTATATAATATTTCAGCACTTCAACAATCAAAAAATATAAGTCAAGGCAACGCAAGTGGAACTGCAAACAAGAAAACACTGGGTGGCTTCAAACAGACCCCTTACAAAACACATCAGGACTACCGACAGTATGCATAATTGGCGGCTAAGGTACTCCTTAATGTGTCCACGGTGCTTGGTTGTTTGAATTTAAACGTCTCTTCTGAACTACAAGCTTATATCAGAGACGGTGCTTGGGACAATCGAAAGCGTGCTGCCACACAGTGATGTAAAGAGCGCTTGCAAACACCACACCTAGTCACATTATCCTGACATCGGGCCGACCAGACTTAGCACTAAATCCATAATGCCAGACTTTAAGCGGATCAGCTGCCACTACCAATTTTAAAAACTTTGGTTTGACTCGCCAAGAATCGAACCTACACCTCCTGATCTCTGAGCGAGTGGCTTACCGCTAGGCCACAGAGCCGGTGTGTCAACGTGCAGAGAAGAAAAGAAACAGCAGATGATTCATTACCACCCTGAATTTTCAAAGTCAAATTGGAAGTGTAAACTTGGCATACATTACTACTTCCCTCGCCTTTGTCGTTTTGTCTTTCCTATTTTTTAAAATCTTCCTCTACCCCGCCCCTCCCTCATTTATCATCCTAGATTTGCATAAAAAGAGGACCACATTCATATGCAAATTATAATGTTTTAGGATATTTAAATTTTCACCGGGGTCATCATATGCAGACAGAAACAATAATTTGAGGATCATTTTAGTGTGTTCATAATTATGAAGATTCCAGGATGTACATTACGCTACAAGGCCTTGATGTTTTGAATTGTACTTTAGCAGGCTAGAAATTATGAGATTGTGAATTGTACACTTTCCTCAGTTTTCGCACTGATCCCTGTTATTTTCCTGTT
Source organism: Elysia marginata (assembly GCA_019649035.1). Lineage (NCBI taxonomy): Eukaryota > Metazoa > Mollusca > Gastropoda > Plakobranchidae > Elysia > Elysia marginata. The sequence continues at coordinate 200,070 of BMAT01013665.1, read as the reverse complement.
AATTTTTTATTTGTTTTTTGATTGTTAGTTTTTTTTGTAATGCCTTCGCGCTGAAAAACCAAGCTTTTCCATACAATCACAATAACACTTTCACATGTTCTCTTACCAAGCTCTAATCCCTGGGCATTACGATAAAGTGATGGGCATCGTGGCAGCTGGTGGTGTGGAGATTCGAGGTATCCACACGATCAGGGTATCCCGTCGTTTGACTCACGACCCCCCAACTGTAGGAGAGTTCGACTTTCACCCGTATCAGGATGTGCAGGAAGGAGACCGCACAGCGCCGTGCGTGACGCAGATTCTAAAAGACTACGCCGATGCATGCTTGGAGATTTCCAGACAGGTGCGCAATCAACCGTAATCGTTCTGAGTTGGTTTTTATTTTTGTTTGTCTGTTGTATTTTCTTTTTTTGGTGCTCAAGTTAACCCAGATACAATTTATCTGACTCGTTTACCTATAAAGCCTATTCAAATACGGAAGTCCGTGAGCATTTTACTAGTATTACAGTCACAAACCTCATCGTACCAACGAGCTATAAGAACTTGTTGATATTTGAAATTGTATAAAAAAAAAAACTTTTAAATGGTAAATACTTGACTTTTTTCCTTCAAAAGTCCAAATTGCCCCTTATTTATTCTGGTTGCTTCACGCTTATCGTGGTTCAACGTGTACCTTTGTTACTGCGGAGAACGACGAAACATTATAATAAAAAATCATAAAGTTTCTTTTGCTTTAGTTTTATAGTTATGGTTTTGCTTTGATGTTTTTGTTAAATAAAACATCCTAAGCTTCAGGCTTGATACAGAAAAAGGAGAGAGTAAAGACATAAATACAAGGGCATTATCAACAGACGCGTTGAAAAGAAAAGAGAGAGAGAGAGAGAGAGAGAGAGAGAGAGAGAGAGAGAGAGAAAGAGAGAGAGATAGGGAGAGAGAGAAAGAGAGACGGACAGACAGACAGACAGAAAGAGATAGAGAGAGACAGAGATATCTACTTGCTAAAGTGAAGATGGATAGTATTTTGATTGGTGAAAAGGGAGATAGTATCTACCTGTTTTTTGTAGAACGATACATATTACATAACTATGTACTTAGTTTCGACCAAGATATATGCATGAATATGTTGGCACCGACAAGCAGACACAAGACATGAGCATCAAAACAGTTAGACAGGATTATAGATAAATAAAAGGTAGATAGATATAATGATAGATAGATAGATAAACAGACATATGGCTTGATAGATAGATATATAGGTAGGTAGGTAGATAGATAGATAGATAGGTAGATAGATAGATAGGTAGATAGATAGATAGGTAGATAGATAGATAGGTAGATAGTTAGATAGTTAAATGGAGAGAATGAAAGATAGGTGGATGTAAAGACAGAAAGATTATTACATAGATAGATAGATAGATAGATAGATAGATAGATAGATAGATATAACCTGTAGCCTAGTCCTACCTTATTTTATGCGACACCGTGTTTCTCGCCGTCCGGTTGGTAGGCGCGTCGTAAAGTAACTGGTGAGCACTGTATTTCATAACAAAAAAACCTAGAATCCAAATAGATAGAAAGGTATTTAGTATTAGATCTACCTTCCTTTGTCTTTAGTTTATATACTGTGTTTCAGGGTTGGGACAACGGGTAGATAGATAGATATGTAGATAGAAAGATACATGGAGAGTGAGAGACAGGTAGGTCTATATAAGAGCCTATATTAAACTGTTGTACTATTGTAACGCAGTTTTTCATGCCGTCTCGTTAATCGGCAGTTTTCAATTAGCAAATACTTTCTGTTATTGATGCATGTCGAGAGGATTTCAAAGGCATTTTCTCTACCCTAGTATTTCACTGATAGACACAAGTTGCATTTGTTATTGTCGTTGGTTATTCTTTTTTTTTCTTCTTTGATTTCCGATGATATTTTGAAGTCTTCTTTGTTTGTCTTTGAAGTCCCATATATTCTCACTGAGAGTTGTGTTTGACTTTTTGAGGGATGACCTAAAGCTAGATATACGATGGTTCTATCTAAGAGTAAATGTTTTCTCAGTTATGCAAATGTACTATGTTGGTGTTTGTTTGCATGACCGTTGCCTTATATATACTAAGCTTTTTAGGCATTTTCTTTTAAAAGGATGTTATGGTTTCTCCCTGCATTTGAAAAAAAATATCTGCTAGGGCTGCCTTATTTGAAGTTTCGTTGAGTATCAGTTTATTGTAACTTGTGATGATTTGCTTGATGTTGGCCATACAGCTTTATCTGAATGTGACGGAATTGTGTTGATGATTTTATAGAGCTTGCGGTTTGGTGGGAAGCAGGACTGGATGAGATTCAAAAAGTGTTTTTTCCAATATTTAAAGAGGAGTTTTTAGTGTAAGGTAGAATGAACCAAGCTATGCTTCTTTTACTCCTGTAAAGCGACGAAACAAAGTTAGGATCTAGGCTATTATGTATATATGAAGGCCCCTGTTAAAAATCCAGCATTATATTTCACTGCATAAACACCTTGAGCTTTAGATCGATAATTATATAGATCGATACTTACGTAAGAATCTGGTATTTGTACAATAGATAAAGGGCTCAACATTTCTTTCGATAAAAAAATTGAAAATGTGTAAAATCCAGATTGAAGTGTAGACATAACTGCACAAAACACCGTAACTGCGGAATTTACGTTATATCTAGATTTTCCACATATGACTTACTGACTTGACTTAGTGCCTTCCGCTAGCTTGGTCATCCGGCCTCGCAGCTTCGGCTGTCCTCTTTATTTCCGCGGTGAAAGCGATCCACTTCTGTCTTTGCGATGCTAATTTTTGCAGCTTGTGCAGGTCCCCTTTTGTTGTCAGCTGGACATCTTTGTACTGCAGTCTTTTCAGGTCGTTGTTCAGGGTTATCGGGAGGGTTTTTGTTGGTCTTCCACTGCCTCTATTTGAGTTCTCGTTGAAATAATAAAGCATTGCGAGATATATGTTGGAGTAGAGTTATCTCGCCTTAGAATGTGTCCAAAGAGACTGCACCTTAGTTCTAAAATTTGGAGGAAGAGTGGGGTTTCTGAGCACTTTTTGTACACTGACTGATTTGTAATTTTAGTTGGATAACGGATTCCTAGGATTCTTCGTAATTGTCTACAGTGAAATGAGTCAAGTCTCTTTTCATCTGTTGTTGTTAGAGCCCATGTACCGCAGTTATAAAGTAGTATTGACTTGACAAAGAGTTGTACAGTTTAATCCTTGTTTTTTGTTTTACTTTGTCTGGTCTGTTCCATATGTTAGATAGTTTATTGATGGCTAAGTTTGATAAGTGTTTCCTGTGATCTATATCTTCTTTGCTGCCGAGGAGTGACCCTACTTTCTTGGTTAGTTTCCAATCCTCCTTATCCTTTCTCAGCTCTGTGTGTTCTGTTTTGTCGACGTTTACTTTTAGTCTGAAGTTTTTGAGTGATGTTTTGATGTCAATTATGTTTGGTGGGTCTGTTCCTACAAAGTGTATGTCGTCGGCGTATATGATTTAATTTGGGAGGACTTCTTGGGAGGTCTCATTGTTCCTTGCGTTTCTAAGGGCATTTTCTAAATGAACTATAAACAGTACAGGGCTAAGGCTGTCACCTTGTGGCGTGCCTACGTTGGTAGTGAATAGCTGCGTGGTGTTTGTTCCATTGATTTTTACGTCTAACGTTGTTTTGCTAAGGAGGAATTGCACGATACGCAATTCGTCTTCATTAATAATTTCCCTTAGCGTCTTTATTAGTAGAGTTCTGTCAACAGTATCAAATGCAGCTGACATATCTATTGATATAATATTACGTAGAGAGAGAGAGGTAGATATATACCTTCTTCGTCTTGATTCCGGTGTCGACTTCAAATATTGACCCCCATCTAGGGGATAAAGCTGTTGGTCTTTTCCGGCTCTTCAAGGCTTCTTCAAAGTTCGGTCTCTAAGTCTTTTTAGCTGACCCAGATTGCCTGTCTAGGTAATCTATAGTTCTGACAGTCTTGCAGGATATGTTCTTTGGCTTCTCCTCATGACCAGAGGTCAGTCTGGCCAATCTTGAATGTTTTGTAAATGTGTGTCTTCAGCTTGTTGTGTGCCAGTTCGAAGACGCAACAAAGTTTCCCGACCTTGTCTGTCCATATGATTTGAGCCATTTTGTCTGATGGCCAGTTTTGTATTCTTCGTTCATATGGCTTGTAACTATGTGTGCGGCTTCTTGATAGGGTAGACCAACACTCATCTAAACTAAGCCCTCTTGGGCTGGTCTGTCTGTTTTTGAATATATAGTAAGAAAGGTAGATAGATAGACGGATAGATAGGTAATAGATAGATCGGTAAGTAATAGATAAACAGATAGATACATAAGTAATAGATGGATAGATAGATAGGTAATAGATGGATAGATAGATAGGTAATAGATAGATAGATAGGTATTAGATAGAGAGGTAATAGATAGATAGATAGATAGATACTGTATGTTTTAGGTTAAAATAACATAATTTGTAGAGTGCTCTACTTTAGGAGCATTATAATTGACATATTACCTAAATTTTGTACATCGCCATTACTTCAAAGTTTCGGGCAGCTAGATATATAATAGGTAAATAGATAGACATATAGAGATATAGATAGATGAATGGATGGATAGTACTGAAAATTTATTTACATTTTTGGCTTGCTAAGCTATGTTTCATTCTCTTGCTGCCGCGTTGCATTCTTCGGTCAAGCTGTTATATGAATAGTTTTGTTTTGGCCTTCTTATGGTCGTATTGCAGGGCGTTTCTTCTGTGAGGAAAATGTTAGACAATACTCTTATTTCTTTTGATGAGGCTGTTTTTTTATTATTGCGTACTTTTATGCGATGCAGTGGTAGTGCTTTTTCCACTATGTTCCATGGTATACGGATAAATAGACAGATAGATTTATAGATAGATAGATAGTTATGTAAATAGATAGATATATAGATGGTTAGATAGATAGATGGATACATAGATAGATAGATAGATAGATATGTATAGATAGGTGGATAGATAGAAATATAACTGCCATAAATTTCTAAATTTTGTGTGATGCCACAATTTTCAAGTTCAAGGCTGCGTTTAACAAAAGGAACGTTTTGTGCATCCAGTGCAAAAATATTCTATTGGGGCTTTAGTTTACTCTTACTTTAAAAAAATGTATATGTAAATAGATATATAAATAGAAAGATCAATAAATAAAAAGATAGATAGATAGATAGATAGACAGACTGAGAGAGATGCATAGATTGGTAGGTAAACAGGCAGGGAGGTAGATAGGTAGGTAGATATACAAATAGCGAAAGAAGCAAAGTGACAGATTCTTTTTCACAGTTCCTAAATATCTATATTAGAACTACTTTTCAATTTATTAAATTCCATTTCCTCTCGTAGGTTGCCCGTCGATGGGTGGAACAAGATAAGGACAGTATCATGCCCAATAAGGAATGCCTTCTGAAGTTTATGAGCTATCAGAATAAGACAATGGAGAAATCTGAAGATTACGCTGCTACTATTGCTCATTTGGATTCGGTTATCAAACAGAAGAATGGGCATCAAATAGCAGAGTAAGTGATCTTTCACTTTTAAGACTTAAAAGTTTTCGTTAATTCTACCGTTCGGGTAACTTTCCCGAGTGCAAGAGACCGCTCTCATCTCACTAACAGAAGTAAAGTGCAGCGGGCTCCCCTAGATGTTATGCGCGACCGGGCCGCTCAGAAGGACGAAGCCCACAGCGAAAGAATTCCAAGGTGGCTAGCGGGAACCGTCAGTCAATAGTCTGCTGTAAAACCCACGCTTTCTCTGGGTGTTATTACGTCATACGTTATCGCAGTCGGTTGGCAAGGTCTCTTTTGTCACGTGGTAAATTTATTTATTTGAAACACGCTGAGAGACGTTGCTGGTATTATAATTTAGAATGTTTGGACTTTTATAAAGACAATACACAACAAGCTTAATACCGTGCCATTTGTACAATAAGTCTTCTTAATATCAACATCAAGTTGTTTTTTTATTAAGCATAAAAAACTTTTAGAATACTCTGAGGCTCGCTGAGTCAACTTAAAAAGTTTCAACTTAGTATGCAGGTAGTGAATACGGGTTAAGTTTTTGCTACAGATCAAACCATTAAGCATAACGTAATAGCGTTTGGAATATCTTAGAAGTTTTTTTAGAAATAACTTTTTCGCTACTAAGGTCAAATAACAGTTGGATGTATTCAAATGAAACTAGTTTGCAGTTAGATGAGCCATGGTGCTTTGCAAAACTATTGTTTCTTACTGCAACAAGTATTTGTTCTTTTTTTTACGTGTCAGCTTTCTGGTGGTCAGCCAATAGATTTTTTAGGCTATTCCTTTAGCCAAAGAGTGGTATCGTTTTAAGTTTTGTACAGTATCTGTTAACAAATTATACGCTCAACTTACACGGTTTGCATTATTCCAACTAGCTTTGTATGTATGTGTAGGGGCAGCGATGCAGAGTTGTTAGCGCCGTCGGACTCGAGATCTGGAGGTCGCAGGTTCGATTCGCGACCATGCCATGTTGCAATGGCCTTGGGAAAGCAATTTACTCTAAAATTCCCCAGTCCACCCACCTGCAAAATGGGTACCCAGGTAGAGTCTTTAAAATAATGTACTGGTCTGCCGGGGCATTAGTAGCGGTGCTCTGTGGAGAGACTGTTACGCTGAGTAACGAAGACAAATTAACCGAAAGAGATTAATATAGTGAATAAATATAATAAAAAAATGAAATAAGTGAGCGTCTTTGGTCTCTTTAACCTGATGCTTTTTTGGCGTAGTTATACATAAAAGATCTATTTTTATACTCCTGTAAAAATGTATCTAACTTTTTTTTTTTAAATGAATGTTCGCGGTTTTTTAAATGTTTGTGCTTTTTTGACAAGGCCTTTTTATGCATGTTTTTTTTTCTTTTTCATGAGTTTTAAACAAAATGATGTGATGCATTGCAGAAGCAGAAAAATTAACTGGCTTTAGAAAAGATGTACTTTGGTGACACAATGCAAAATCTCTCAAGATACTTAAACTGATTAAATTAACCAAACGAATTATGTTAAATTTGAGAGGACTCCAACTTTAGTCTTGATGTGAGATACCGACCCGGCAAATCAAACCCAATTTTCCTTTCATTATTGGCTGAGATGATTTTGTCCTGGCCTATCCATTTCCATAGACTTCCGTTACGTATTTAGACTGGTAACAATAAACCAAAGATACGTTGTAGTTGAGTGTTTGTATTGAAAATGTACTTTTTTTCTTCTAGAAATGGACTCTATGGCTACCTCAAAATGGCATACGCAGATTCGTACAGTGACAACTTTTTGGAGACCGCCCGCCCCAAACTTCACGATGCGCGGTTCCAGATTTGGGATGATCCGGTTTTTTCGTCCCTAGAAACTGATGACATCATCAAGCTTATTTTGGACACCGTCTGTGACAATGTACCGAGTACTCTCAACATTCTGGAAGCCGGGGCCATACAGAGCACATTCTTCCGCTGTGCCTTCCCCAAGGCTTTGGACCATTTCACTTTCCGAAGCTCCAACTACCATGTGGCCGACAGGTTCATTGTGGAAGACGCTATAAGTTATCCGATTAAACGTTTGCTGTTCAACACAGATGATCCCAGTAGTTTCCCTGATGAACACCGAGAATCCTTTGAGCTTTTGATCCTGAAGAACCATCTTCACGCGCATAAAGATCTTGATCTGGCCATGACGAAATATAGTGAGATGGTCAAACCTGGCGGATTCGTTCTTGTTATGGAGCCAGTGGAAAGGTAGATTTTTTAAATAACCAGGTTTGATTAAGGGCATTGGAATACATGACTTTTTTCTCCTTACTTTGCTGCAGAAACACTAGTTAAATGGCCTAGGGTTTGTTTTAGATCATAACTGGGTTTTTATCGGGAACAATAACTAGCTACACAATTTTAAAAATTGTTTGTACATCTTACATTAGGAACTGAATGGATGTTACCATTAAAAAGGCGTTGCAAGGTTTCTAGTTTTATTGAAGGTAAGCAATTTATGTTACCGTTTCTCGTTTTTGTTCTAATAGTTTGTGCAAAGGTGAACCCATGCGTGCCATTTTATAGCCGTAAAAAATCGAAGTAGTTTTGTCTTGCTCGAGACTTTCAGTCCTTAGATCAACTAGATTTATGCACATAGCTAGGGAGTTTACTAGCATAACTATAACACCTGGACAAAATCTGAAGCAATGTATAGAAAACCTTCAAAAACTTGTAAATAGTATCTAAAATATTTTAAACTTGATTTTAAAATATGAGATAGGTTGGCAAGTTTATAGGGTCGAAGTAAACTAAATTTGAAGAGATCGTAAGCCCTGAGATCATTGCTAATGATGGACTGGGCTAGTAAAAATTTCAATCAATCAATCAATCAATCTGCGGCTTATGATCAAATACTCAACCATTTCGGTTACCTTTCTTTTCAATATCTACAGACTGGGGTTGTT
>BMAT01013665.1:179093-189233 GCA_019649035.1 Elysia marginata | reverse complement strand
GCCAAGCTAAGAAAAGGAGAAACTGTATTTGTCCAGTCAGGCTGGACTTCCATTGGCGAGGTAAGGGCAAGACAAACTGCAAGGCAGGGGTGAATAGGAAGAGAGAGAAAGAGAGAAAGAATGAGAGAGTCTTGGGCTCTTTTTTGTGTTTTTGTCGCTGTAATTATATCGCCATTTTTTACCTGAGAATAAGTATATAATCCTTTTGAACTGAGTAGATGCATAAATTTAAGCAAACACTAATCCAAATTTTTTTCAGAAAAATCTACCTTTGCCATTCTGGCATTATTCAAACTGTTCTCATGCAAGAAAATTGAAATAGCATAATGCCCGACTCCAAACTAACGACCACACAAACCGACGGCATCAAATATTATATAAGAAAGGCAAGGGGGAGAACGCATTTAATCTTAGCTTTTAAAAAATTGAATTACTTTGTCTACATTGGATGCAAAGAGCCATTAACTCATCATTATCATCTATAACCGCTCACTTTAAGGGTCGTCTAACGGCACAGCTTCGACTGCTCCTCTTCTTATATCCGCGATGAAGGTCCTTCATTCATCTCGGTTCACCGCAATGTCTCGAATTTAATCCACGTCTTTCTGTGATGTTAAAGCCATTAACTATCAGCTTAATATCAAACTATTGAGAAAAGGCTGTTTGAAATTCATGCTCTCTGAGAAGACCATTTAATTCGGAAAGTTTGATACTCATTTAGTATAATGTGGGCCGTGTGAGAAAACTTGGACGGTGTTGAGCGCGAGAATTTGAAAACCTTGCGATCTTCGAGGGACAAAGATGTATGCATGGTCATGGTTGATACAAACCTACCGTCCTTACTACTGATGATAATTTCGTAATTCAAAGATTGACATTTTTAAGTTTTATTACCAGATGTTCAAAATTATAAGACTTACCTGCTTGCACACAGGAACAGTTGTGTAATAACTGATATTGTAGTTTGCTGCCTTTTGGCCTAATGCTTTTTTAGTTTTTCTACTTTTATTTTGATTTTTTACTCTAATAATCCATAGGCGTTTTTATTACTGGAAACCAAACAAATTGAAACGTTTCCTTGTTAACATTGAAAAAATAGCTACAGAATTCATCAATTTTGACCGCCGTTTTACTCTGTTATGTTTGCTTAATCTAACAATTGCTCCTTTGATTGTTTATGGAAATGTTGTGTATGATGAAAACTGAAAAAAAACTAGCTTGCAAGAATCAAAAGAAAGACAAGAGAAATCTCAAAGCCAAAAAAAAGAAATTTGGGTTCTTTTTGGGTTAAAAATATTCATAACAGAATGTTATTTCTATCTACTTTAGCTTTAAAAAATGTTCATTACCTTTTCAATGCTTTTGTGCTTTTATGCTTTTCTTCGCAGGCTGCGATAGCGGTTGCTTTGAGTAGAGGCTGTGAGGTTTTCACACTAGTAAGAAACACAGAAGATGCTTCTCTGCTCCGAGCAAGTTTTCCCAAACTAACGGACAATAACATTCATTACAGTTCTGACTTGTCTTATGAGAGACGCATACTTGTGGAAACAGACAAAAAAGGTTTAAAAACTATAAATTTTTAATCACTACTATTGTTGCTGTATATTGTACTGTGAACGGTTATTTTTGTTTCCTTTCTCCTCAACGCCATTTCTCTTTCTATTCTCCATGCCTCGCTCTTTTTCCTCAAATCTCAATATTATGTATTCCTCCACCCTCTTTTATCGCACAGTCTCCTGTATCCTTTTTTTCTAGACACTTATGTTTTTCCTTTTTTTTTTCTTCATTGATTCCTTCCTCACTACTCGCATACTTTCCTTTTTTCTCGCCATTTATTTAATTTTTCCTTCTTCATCCTTTGCTATTCTCTCTTGCTAAAAACAGAGCACAAACAACTTCCAGTTGTTAACAAAGATGTAATGATTTAAATGTTTGCTTGATACTTGTGCCCGATTACAAATAACTTCTCTTCCACTACCAACATGTTTTCATGTTTTCTTTGAAGTTAATCATTATTGTAAATGTTTTAGAGTAAAATGGTTGAAAAATGAGTGCATGTGGCAGGCAAACGTTTTCTATACCTAAATGCTTATACTGCTTTCTCTTATATAATTGTCAGTAGAATGTATTTCTTTTTAAAATTTAATCCTGCCACGTTATGTCAACAGGTGTAAAATCTATATGAGGCAACTTGAGTCACCAGGCACAAGTGACCTCAAATGCTTATAAGTTATAGATACTTTAAAAATTGATGTGGTTAAAACTACTTCTTTCTATTGCTTTAAAATGAAATATTTTCAGTTCCAGAAAGAAATTTAACTCTATTTTTAAAATGTTTTTGTAAACAGCATAAAGTTTCTTGAAACCAGTGAAAATGAAGAACATGTCGCAATATTTACATTACAAGGGGTTGTTATTAAAAAAAAATGTCAATGAGCTTTTGAAGTGCTAAAATTTTGTAGAAACTATTTAAATTTATAGGATAGATGCAATAACTCAATTTCATTGAGGCTAATGATAAAAAAGAAAAAGAAGCATGAAAGAATGCCCCCCTCTAAACCGGCTCTGTGGCCTAACGGTAAGATACTCGCTCAGAGTTCGGGAGGTGCATGCTTCTATCTCCGGCCGATTTAAACCAAGGACTTTAAAACTGGTATCCACAGCTCATCCGCCTAGTGTCTAGGATTATGGATTTAGTGTTAAGTCTTTTCGGTGTCAGGATAATGTGACCGGGTGTTGTGTGCGCAAGCGTTTCTTATATCACAGTGTGCCAGCACGCTTTCAGTTGTCACCAGCGCAGTCTCTGATATAAACTTGTAGTTGACTGGGACATTAAAATTTAAACAAACAACCGCCCTCCCCCCCTCTCAAAAAAGAATGTCCAACAGCAAACTTATTTCGACTTGCTGCAAGATAATATACTTTTAGAAAGTATGAAAAACTCAGTATGTCAAAACTTCTGACTACGTTATGTTTGAAACCAGGAGTGGATATTGTGCTCAACTTCAACAACGACTCAGCACTAAAAGTCAGACTCGCGCTCTTGACCAGAAGAGGCCGGTTCCTAGACATCAGCTCCAGACTTGACGATGAAGCCCAAAGAGGTAGCTCTATATTAGTTGAAAAATAATAGCAAATAATATTATACTACTACAACTACTACTACTACTGCTGCAGCTGATTCTACTACTACTACTACTACTACTACTACTACTACTACTACTACTACTACTACTACTACTACTACTACTACTACTACTACTACTACTACAACTACTACTACTACTGATAATACTACTTCTAGTACTTATACTACTACTACTATCACTACTACTACTACTACTACTACTACTACTACTACTACTACTACTACTACTATTACTACTACTACTAGTAATAGTACTACTACTCTTACTACTACTACTACTACTACTACTACTACTACTACTACTACCACTACTACTACTATTACTACTACTACTTCTATAACTATGACTACTACTATTACATATACTACTACAACTAGTATTACTACTACTGATGTTGCAGCTGCTACCACCACTATTGCTGCTAAAATCTTGAAAACGTGTTTTAAAGATCTAACTAAAATAAGCGGTACACAAGACCTAGTTTTCGGACCGATATTTTTTTAAAGCCCTAATACATTGGGGGCATGGATAGGTACAAAGTATACCTTGTTTTTCTAATTTCGTTCTTAGTCAGAAAAGCTAGATTGTAGTTCTCTCTGGCTTTTCCTGGAGTGTTTTATTATATGAAGAAATCGGAAAGTCGTGTTGCCTGTGAACTTATAAAGATTCGGCTATAAAAGAAAATGGTATAAAAAACATTAATTTTAAATATTGAATCCTTGCAGGGTTTTTAAAAAATTCTTTTCAAAGAAAAAAATAAGATTGATTTATTAATGCAACTGAAAACTGCTTAGACTATGCAAGCGGTTGTAGTTATGGACTCGAAAGTTCGTGTTACATAACGCTTATCTCGTAGAGACGACTGCGGCCGTCTATTAAAAAATCTGTCCCTAGAATTATGATCATCTTCTCCCTCATGGAAAAATTTTTTTCCCTAGAAAAAAGACATAACTTCCATCATATAGAATCCTTCTAATTAGGTATCAAGTTTTGACGCACATTGATTTTCCTACGTTTACTCCAGAATGTTAAAGCCTACATCTTCTACGAATGCTTATAGTTTCTGATTGTATGTGAATATTCTTATTTTTTTCATCTCACACAACCTTTGAAGTTTTCTCTCTCTCTCTCTCTCTCTCTCTCTCTCTCTCTCTCTCTATCTCTATTTCTTTCTATCTCAGTGAGGGATCGTCAGTACGCGATATGTGTCAAGTGAAACCGGTCTAGATTCTGTTGTGTGGCGTCGTGGTGTAGTGGTAGTCGCTCGGCTTTCGGATTGAGAGGTCCGGGGTTCGACTCCTACTTTCGACGTTTAGTCCTTGAGAAAGGCTATTTACAAACATTTCTTCCCCTCACTCATGCGTTAAACGAGTACCCGACTATAGGCAGCGAAAGATCTTGTCAGAATGATGGAGTGATGCGCTGCTGCTCCTCTGTGGGTTCAGAAGGTACTTTGGTTGGGAATGGCCTGTCGGGGAACCAATGTAAAGCGCTTAGAGCACATTAGTGGATAAGTGCTATATAAAAATGCTCTTTTTTATCTGATGCGTTTGATTTTTTTTTGTTCTTGCCTTTTCAAAAATGGATAGAATATTCTTAAGCTAAGTTAATATTTCTTTATATTTCCGTTAGCATGGCCTTTGAAACTGAATGCCTGAACAGCAAGCAACCAAAAAAAAATTTTATTTTTGCATTTCAGGCAGCGGATTTCAAAGATACTAAAAGCTATCGGTCAGAACCATATCTTGAGCAAGAAATCTTTTGGCCATTGTTAAGTCATGCCTACTTCAGTCCATTGCCAGACACTCTGTCCTTTTCAGTCATTGATGATTGTGTTGTGACTGTCTCCTCTAATTTTTTGTGTATTTTAATCATTTTTTTTTCAAACACACAACCTCAGCTTTCTCCAATAGAACTTGGAAGACGTCAACTTTTCACAAAGTTCAGCTGGATTCAGTTTTAGCCTGCCCACAGGGAGAGGAATGGGTCGAGTTGTCAACCCTTTTGCAGTCTGGTCTACAGAGTGGAGTGGTCAAACCTCTCAAGAGACAAGTCTATCTGATGTACGAGTTGGTCACTGCCATTAAAGCTGCCGATGGGGAGACGAGCTTTAAGAAAGTTCTTATCCAGGTACACGGAGTTAATAAAGCAGAAATCTCTCACAGTGTTAAATTAATCTCGGTCCATCTCCCATTACAGATTAAGGGTGTGAGGAGTGCCTCCCTCGCGTATCTTTACAGCGGTAGTGGATAATATAGACTAACAAATAACATTTGAATTCGAGACAACAATCGAACCATTTTACAAAAATTGAAAATGAACCATACCAGTTATGCATGCGCATTATAAATAATAATCAACAACTAGCCTATCAGGGCAAACAATACATGAAAAGGAATACGGTCAAAAAATGACGAAGAAACCTAAATGGACTTTTAGAAAATTCTCAGTCAAGTAAAGAGAATCTCTACATAAATATGAAGTTTAAGATATAAAACCTTCTTTCTCTACCTCTAAAAAGTAAGTGACAGCTTTCTCCAGGCCTGCCTCTTATTTATGTATGAGTATTTGGAGCTATTCCTATTTTCTTCAAGTGTATTTTCGAAACAATGACCACATTTGATTTTAGATAGGAAAGACAAGGACTTGCGTCTTGTTTTCTGGCACCCTTGCTGCACATTAAAACTTTACCGAGCTGCCATCAAAGATGTGTTTAATTCTAATTTTATTTACAAAAGGTACGGAAAGAGGAACGAGAAAAAATTTGCCAGGCCTTCAAGACGAGTTTCCCTGGGGTGTACTGCAGCTGGTTCGATCCTGACAAGAGCTACGTCCTGATTGGAGGCCTGGGAGGTCTAGGTCTAGAACTCTCTGATTGGATGGTCAGACGAGGGGTCAGGAAACTCGTTCTTACCTCTAGGTAGGTCATTGCAAACAGTTGATCTGGTATTGACCTTCAGGTAGGTAAGTTGTAGGAAAGTGCTCCGCACTGCTCTAACGTTTCTTATATTGCCAACTGTTTTAGTTAAAATTCTTCAGTACTGAACAGGGTGTTTTAGAAATACAAAGTAAATTGTATTTGAAATTGAATTTTGTGCCTGCGTAGAGAGGGGGGTGCATGTAGTATGCCTATTTTTATACACTCAGAATTATGCTGGCTTTGTCAGTTAATCTTTTTAAATACGGAGGAGCTCTGCGGCTAGGGCTCTTAACACAGACAAATCATTGCTCAGCTAAATTGGATTTGAAGTGAGTATCTAGCGAAAGTTAGATACAGAGAATGAAATTTGTTATTATGCAACGTATAGAGAAAGGGGTCCTCTAAAAAAATACTTCAGCGTTGCCAGTAAAAAAGTCAACGTTGTTGCTTGTTATGGCTTCTACATAAGATAAGATAGGTCGCTTTTTCCATCTTCTGCATTAAAATAAAATTGGTCCCTTTTTCTATGTGTCCCTATATACAGATCAGGAATATCCACTGGATACCAAACTAAAAAAGTGGGAAATTTGAGACAGCTTGGCGCAGAGGTTGTGATCTTGTCCATAAGTGTCAATACAGTCGAGACAGCGAATATTCTAGTCCAGTCAGCCAGCAAGCTGGGCCCCATTGGGGGTTTCTTCAACTTGGGACTGGTAAGATACCGGTGTCGAGAAGGATTACATCTTGGTTCATGATATTGTCTTTTTTTCTGAAAAGAGATGATGATAATGATTATAACAGAAGTAGTAGAAATGGTAACAAGAAGAGGATGATGTTGATGATGATGATGATAATGATGATGATGATGATTGTGGTGGTGGAATTCTTTGTAAGTTTTTTGATGATGATGACGATGATGATGATGATGATGATGATGATGATGATGATGATGATGATGATGATGATAATGATGATGATGATGATTGTGGTGGTGAAATTCTTTGTAAGTTTTTTGATGATGATGACGATGATGATGATGATGATGATGATGATGATGATGATGATGATGATGATCATGATGATGATGATGATGATGATCATGATGACGATAATGATGACGATGATGAGAAGGGGGAGGAGGAGGATTATGATAATGATGATGATGGTAATAGTTTCAACGAAAAATTCGAGGATAATGATGCTGTTGATGCCGACGATTTGGTATTCTTTACTCTTCTACAGGTCCTCGTCGACAAACCATTTTCGGAGCATACTGTCGAATCGTTCACGGCGCCGCTGGATGTGAAGATCAACACGACCAGGCTGTTGGACCAGATATCTAGAGAGGAACCTGTTCGCTCAAGTCTTGACTACTTTGTGCTGTTCTCCTCTATGGTAGCGAACCATGGACATACCGGACAATACAACTATGGCTTCGGAAACTCGGTGGCTGAGCACATCTGTGAGCGGAGAAGACTGGACGGCATTCCGGGTGAGATAACCGTGTTGGTAACTAGACATTAATCGGTTGAATAGTTGGTATCCATATATCATTGTTGTTGTTACAATCTCCAAAAACGTCAAACACTATAAATCTTATCAAAATGAAACGAAAATCTTATGATACCCAGACTCTAGCTTTATCTCTTACAAATGTCCATAAATTTTAAGTTTAGTTGACTTAAAGATGATGATAGGATCACAGCATCCTAATTTTTCTAAGAACAATAATCCCGTGTAAGTCTTTTAAATCTTTACTCTGGTTTTTGTTGGCGGTATGATAAGCGTAATTCACAAACGCAAGATTTTAGTTCCAAACCTTTGAACTTTAATATTTCAGGTAAAGCACAATCTGATTTTTTTTTGCTAGGTCTGGTGGTCCAATGGGGCCCTGTGGGTGACGTGGGTTTTGTCGGTAAGATGGGTAACAATGTCATCATCATAGCGAAGCTTCCCCAAAGACTGCACACCGTGAAAAGTACCTTTGACTACATGCTGAGCCAGACTACGTCTTGTATTGTGTCCTCTTACGTGCCCCAGGACCACTCCACGGCGATGGACTCAGGCGAAGAAACGCTGCCCCAGAAAATATCCCGTGTCGTGGGAGAAATCCTTGGTAAGACAGAGAATATTTCTAATTTATTTGTCTCTCTGGGTATTGAGTATGCAAGAAGGCTAGTAAGTTAATGCTTGTTGCGGATTGTGTATTTGCTTTTTAACGATTCACTGATTTTAAGTTATCAGTGTTTTTTAGGCTAGGGACTGGCGGTTTTATTGAGAGACAAAGAAAAGTGAATATCAAAAGCCCATACACTGTACTTTGTAATATTATATCGGATTAAACAATAGATAAAAATTACAGCTAATTAGATGATCTTAACCTTTGTCTACGTGCCTTAATAGCAAAGTCTAGGTTTACATCATTTTCATCGGCTATATTCCACGACTATTGATAAATTTTACAGAGTGAAATTAGCAGTGGGGAAAAGTAGGCTTTAAGTGGAAATACCCGAAATGTTTGCCTTTACAACCTTTGACTTACAGTAGCTTCGATACCCACCGCCTTGCCATTGAGAGAAACAACTTATACCATGTCGCCACTACGCTTACTGAAAAAGAAGTTTCAAGGCGAAGATCCACACTAAGCGTCTCTAAGCGACTCGCTATCTTTAAACAAGGGAGATACAAATCGCACCAAAGGCAACCATTGATTCCTGTAGCGTACCAACACTCAGCGAGTCACTACAAAGATCGAGCGAGATTTAAAGGGGGTGCAATCCATATGAAAAACTGCTAGTCAAACCGCTATAATTGTAGCGTGCTATTCAGGCACGTTGGCTTAGTAACGATTGTAAAAATCACCTGATTTTATAAAAGGGTGTCTTGCTCCACCCGTTGTGCAAAATTGCTTAAACATATACTGTCATTTCTTCACCAACTTCAGCACACTTGTAACCCTAATCCCCATGGGGACACGGATATGGGACTTTTAGCAGGATAAATTATAATAGTTTTTATGATTCGTACTGATTATGGCACTACGTTAATTTGTGTTGGACATCTTTTAAGTTTTTTTTTCAGTCGAATAGGCTCTCAGATTGACCGTTTGGTCCCTAATTTTTCATAACTCTGTGTATTTATAAGTGAAGCCAATGAGTCCATAATATTGAAAATCTTTTGATCCTTGAATACTAGGAGAAGAATAAAGAGTTCAACCACTTATGATAATTTTGGTATTATCTTATATTTAGAAAAACACTAGATGAGAAGTCTCAATACTGCAGTTGTTTAACGTTAAGGTTGAAATTAAATCACACGCCCACTGTTGCCTATGCATGCCGATTGAAATAGGCCTCAATGTATCAATAGCAAATAAGTAAGTCTCATGTTTGACCGACTCAAATGGCTTGCTTAAATGAAATGAGAATCATTTACAAAAAGTAAAAATGTATCACTAGATCTAGGCCTATCTGGAATGAAAAAGACAGAAAAAGAACGACTTACCTCTAATTACTGTAGAAGTAGATGTAGTAGTAGTAGTTGTAGTAGTAATAGTAGTAGAAGTAGTAGTAGTAGTAGTAGTAGGAGGAGGAGGAGGAGGAGGAGGAGGAGTAATAGTAGTATCAGTAGTAGTAGTAGAAGTAGTAGTAGTAGTATCAGTAGTAATAGTAGTAGTGGTAGTAGTAGTATCAGTAGTAGTAGTAGTAGTAGTAGTAGTAGTAGTAGTAGTAGTAGTAGTAATAGTAGTAGTTGTTGCAGTAGTAGCAATAAGAGTGGTAGTAGTAGTAGTAGTAGTAGTAGTAGTAGTAGTAGTAGTAGTAGTAGTAGTAGTAGTAGTAGTAGTAGTAGTAGTAGTAGTAGTAGTAGTAGTAGTAGTAGTGGTAGTAGTAGTAGTAGTAAAAAATGAAAAAAATATAAGTCGTTCTTTATCCGTCTTTTTGGTGCCAGAAAGGTCCAGATCTAGTTGATACATTCTTTTTTTTTGTAATTGATTCTCGTTTTTCATTGATCTTTCTTTTTATTTCTTTCACTATGTAATAAAGTTACAATTTTCGTGGATACTTAGTCTGC
>BMAT01013665.1:161913-171959 GCA_019649035.1 Elysia marginata | reverse complement strand
TCTTCTTCTTCTTCTTCTTCTTCTTCTTCTTCTTTTTCTTCTTATTCTCACTCTCTGGGATGCAAAAAATCTTACGACATCAAGAATGTATTCATTAGGAACTCGCAATGGCTATGTCTACCTATGTCCCATGGTTTTGAGCGTTCTTTCTTGGTCTCAGCGGTATTCGGAACTTCTTTAGTAATGACCGTCTTTCCGAAGGCTTCAGCCAGCGTCCTGTACATTTTTTTTAGTTTCTCTTTCATTTTGGGTACAAAAAAAAAAACGCAGCAAAACCCATTATAGCAATAAGACGATATACTTTTGTTTCTATAAGTATCTGATTTCGCTGAATATTACAGCCCATATGAGAGATGCTGCAATTAGTAATTCACAACAGGTTTAAGTTTAACAATAATGAACTAGACTGCGTCCATCTCAGTCAAAAGTAGTTCGTTGTATAAGGGAAAAAGTGCACTCTAAATGTAAACACTTTTTGTGCCCTAAGTCCGTCCGTGATTTTGAGGTTTTTAATTCCGACCACCTTGCGAGAATTGAAGAAGTAGATGTAGTGGAAACTTAGGGCTGTATCTGTAGCTCCTGAAGAGTCCAAAGATGCTTTTTCAAAGCGTGTGAGCTAAATGCAGTAACCGTGCTTTGTAGCAAACTAATCATTGTTTGTGACACTCAAGCCAAACAATTTTAGTTCCCTAACATCAAGGCGGCAGGCTTGTTTAGTAAATTTGTAACAGTAACCTCTTGGACTTGTTTCACAACAGAGCGCGAGTTAATCTTCCACATTGCCATTACAAAAATCATTCGTGACCTTATAGGACTCAGTTTTAGATCACCTCTAAGGCGCCGCTACATGAGACTTGGAAGCTCCACAGCTTTCAGTCTATCTTCGTAGCAGAAGTTTGCTATGCATGGAAGCTGTTTGGTAACTTTTCGTTGTACACTTTCATCCATTAAGGCATCAATCTTGTTGATTGGCAACCAAAGGCAGTGATCATGTTCGAGGTGTGTTCTAACTAGACATTTGTACAAAGTAATGACTGAAAGTTTATCAAGGTAGGGAAAGAAGACTGTCTACTGTTATGACTCAAATTAGTTTTACCGACTCACTACTATTTCGCAGCTTGTTCATTTTCGTATAAGGCCGCCTTATCTCTCTCTCTCTCTCTCTCTCTCTCTCTCTCTCTCTCTCTTTCTCTCTCTCTTCCTTCCATTTTTGTGGAAGTGGATGGCTTAGTGGTTTGTCGTCTAGTCTCTTGCCTGGCAAGGTGGTGGGTGCAGGCGAGAGACGCGGATTCAAACCGTACTGTGATCATGGTCAGTCTGTCGTCTTGCCTGTTGCTATATCTAAGTTTCTCGTCATTACTAATAAAAACTTATTGCATACGACCTCATTGTATTTCATTGAAGATCTTTAGGTCCAAAACTGTTGCATGGGCCCCCTATGTTCGATAGCTTTCTCCCTTTCTCGTTACTACTGTATCTGTAATTCAGATATCCTAGTATCTATACTAGATCTATTTTTGGCCATAGTTGTTGTGGTTCGTCTTGTGATAAAAAGAAAACTAGGGGCTTTCTTGTCAATCATAATGCTCTAGTAGGTCCAAGATGTAGGCATCTTAGTAGTAGTAGTAGTAGTAGTAGTAGTAGTAGTAGTAGTAGTAGTAGTAGTAGTAGTAGTAATAGTAGTAGTAGTAGTAGTAGAAGTAGTATTAGTAGTAGTGGTGGTGGTAGTAGTAGTAGTAGTAGTACTAGTAGTAATAGAAGTAGTTATATTAGTAGTAACAGTAGTAGTATTAATAGTAGTATAGTAGTAGTAGTAGTAGTAAGAGTAATAGTAGTAGTAGTAGTAGAAGTAGTAGGAGGAGTAGTAGTAGTAGTAGTAGTAGTAGTAGTAGTAGTAGTAGTAGTAGTAGTAGTAGTAGTAGTAGTGATGGTAGTGGTGGTAGTAGTTCAAGTAGTATAATACTAATAATGTTGCATCTAATGATGTTGAAAAATAGTAACGAGAGGAGCTGCTGGAAACTTAATCGTAGACAACTATAATGATCTTCAAGTCAATATGAGTGTATAGAAGTGGAAGAGCCTAAGTAAGGTATATGTTCTATACTAGACCTGCATCCTGTTTCGTCTTGTGCCAAGCTTGACCCGACCTAATATGGCTTTTTGTCTGCCCGGATCTTTGCAACCTATGCGAAGTTTAGCCATTTATAGGTAGACGTCTGTGACTTAATGTTTTCCAAATACTTTGTCATGAGCTGAAATCTATCCTGGGAGACGTAGGCTCGAGTCTGTTACAAATTAATGATCTCATAATCTTCGTCTTTACAGATGACGATGTATGCCTTCTTGTTTCCACCAAAGCATGAATGTATCATATTAGAATCTAGTTCTGTGTTTATTAAAAACTCTGTGCAGGATCTAAGCGGAGAAACGCACCAATCGTATTATTGTCTTTTAGTTTAATTTCAAATCAACTTTTTTGTTTTGTTTAGTGATCTAAGCACAATGTGAGCGTTGTCAGCTAAAACATGGTTACTCCAAAAGTTTCAAAATATTAAACTATCCGTGCGAGCCTGTTTTAAGTCAAACCGCTCTTGCATGTAAAATCTAAAAGGTGGTGTCGCCCGCGAACTCTTTTGTGGACGTGGGTTGTTTATTAGAAAACTCTAGTGCTACTCTACGCCCAACGGGAAGTAACTCCAAATGTTTTTTAACTTCATTCAGCAGCGCCATAGAGGGCCTTGGAGATCACAATTACGCTTTACACAAATTGCACCACTAAAGCTGCAGTTTCACAAGAACAAAAGAAAGCAAAGATGTCTATGATTGGCAATTTGTTTCTGCATTTTTTAGTTGCCTCTTGCATTTCTCAAAATATAACATCGCAAGGTTATACCTTGAGGCGGCAGCAAAGTAGTCATGCGCTAGATGTTTAATCCTAGTTTCCAAGTACCCAGAACGAAGCGCATTTTCCATATTTCAAAAAAAAGATCAACTTAAGTATTTTAAATCTTGGACGATAATTTTTTGTTGTTTTTTTCGCCACACAGTTGCAATTCAAAAAGGGTGATCTGATACAAAGCCCGAGGTCTGTCCCAAACTGTTTAGGTAATATCGAATTGCATGTTTTAAATATATTCAAATTGTGTATCTGACACCGGGTTATCGACATTGAACAGAAAAGTTTTATGTAAGTATTTTACTCGTTAGCTTTACCGTTTTTTTTTTGTCCTTTTTTAGATTGTTATGCTAATTAAGCACTGGTGCTCTCTCCCGTCACAATATTCTTGATAAACGTAGCATAAAATCCACTAAAGAGCCAATAAAAGAAATATCCTAGTCTAAAAGTACAAGGTTCTATTTCTACTGGGCACAGCTTGCACTGCTCAGTTTTGCTAATAAAAAAGATTTTACAAATCGTCAGAATACTGGTTTGTTTGTTTGATTGATTTTTTAACGTAGCAGTCAACTTCGAGGTTATATCAGAGACGGCGCTATGGGCAATTGAAAGCGTGCTGCCAAATTGTGATGTAAGGAGCGCTTGCGTACGCCACACCCAGTCACATCAGCCTGACTCCGAGCCGACCAGACTTAACAATATACCCATAATGCCAGACACTAGGCGGATCAGCTGCTAATACGAATTTTAAAATTCTTGGTTTGACTCGGCCGGAGACCGAACCACGCACCTCCTGATCTCTGAGCGAGTGTCTTACCGCTATGCCACAGAGCTGGTCATATAGAAATTTGGAGACGAACCATTTAACTTAAAGTTTAACTATTTTCGCAAACGTAAGGGGCACCTTTCATGCGCCACAAAGAAATGCGAAACCTGCAAAAGAAGGAAGGCGGAAGAGGCTGGTGTTTTCTAAGTTTTGACGTAGATTAAGGTCAAAACTATTGTCTGCAAATTGCTGTAAACTGTAGCTGTAAGAGAGTGAGCAACAAAAACGTGCGCTGCAGACGTTGCTAAAACTCGATTTCTGTATTTGAAATTCATTGTTATTATCCGAGTAATTCAGATGTACATAATTTAGACCTAAACTTTTAAATTATTCAGCACAGTTGGGTACCAAATCTAGACGCTTCGGTAACTTAGAGATACATGTATTCTACATGAAAAAAGATGATTTAAGCCTGAATTTAAAACGAACATGATACTCTGTTTTCTAAATGAGAGATTGGAATTTTTTGTTAAGACCATAAAATGGATTATTTAGATCAGTTTAGGTACCAAGAAAAAGAAAGAAATATTTTTGGTTAAACAAAAGTTATCCTTACAAAACATTAAATAAATGCAGGAACTTGTTGTTGTATCTAAGCCTATCTAGCATCACAAAAGGTGAGAGGACACCTCTTATTAGAATTACATAGTATTTTATCGCTGTACCAAAGACCTCTTAGGCGCTTCTCAAGCATTTAATGATCGCATCATACTAATGAATTTGGTTACAACTATAAAACCCTAGAACTACTGCTTTCAAGTCGCCTTTTTGGTCCATGTATCGCTCTTCTTCGGTTATAAAATTTTAGTGCAAATCTTCTTCCCAAAGCGCAGTAAATATACTCTATACTACAATGCACCAGGGATCCTTGTAACCGCCTCTATTTCTTTTTTTCGAAAAGAAAATTAACAAACTCTGTTTAAAATTGAAACGTCGTATTTACGAAAAAACAGTTTTAGAAGTAAATTCCAACAAACCCGGCTAAGGTGAAATTAAAGATATAGCACCGAGAGTTTAAAGATTCAAAATTACCTTCTGGCTCGCTAGGAGGAATATCACCCAGCGTTAGAAGATGCCGCCTCAAGAACACACAGTAGAGCATCAGGGCGCTGAGAATACTACCAGCCCTACAAGAGTAAACCCGAGAGTTATCGAGCCTTACCATGGAGAATTAGTGATCGCCGGATTGTCTGGACGTTACCCGGAGTCAGACAATGTGACGGAATTTAAGGACAACCTCCTCAACAAGGTCCACATGGTCTCTGTAGATGGCAAACGCTGGGACCCAGGTCAGTAACGTTATTTTGCCTCATGAATGAACGATCGAAATGAACAGGAGGCCCGTAATTGTTTTTGAAAATGCAAAATGCATTCCGAAAGTAGATTTAAGCACATGTTTACGAGACATATAAACCGCGTAGATAACTACAGGCCATCTGTTGATGAGTAAGTTGTTCCTGCTTTCGCATGGTATGTTTTAATTTAAAAGAGTGTTAGGGGTATATTGTGGCATTATTTTTTAAATATTCAGCCTAGATACGTTCCAAATTCTTCCGTCTGAGATGAGAGTCGGGTAAAATAGGCTTAAACCTTTTCTTATTAATCAGGTTAAATTGCAATCGCATTTCAAAAATTTATTTATAATTTCATCCATCTTTGAATTTTTAAAAGTCTTGTGAAGACAGTGTTTTAAATAACATTGGTATTATTGAAACTTCGATATCCAACTATGATCCACAGGTTGAGAGGTTATTTTAAACGAGAGGAAACGTTGGTCATGTATTGGGTATTTTTCCAAACTTTTTTCAAATGTGTGCTTTTTATCGTTTGAAAGAATAACAAAAATGTAAGCTTTGATTTATCGTTGTTATACTTCACACATATTAAAAAAAATAAATCAATATTCATAATTGCGTAAGACCTTTGTTTACAGACAGCTTAGATTAGACGTGTATACTTTTGCCTGATTAACCACAAGTGATTTATATTTAAACACTTTTATGTAATGCGACCAATTTTAATGCGTAGCCTATCGTGAACTTCAGTTTATCAACAAATATTTCAAAAAAGAATTGTCTCTTTTAATCTACAATGTTTTTCTCTGTGCCTTTGGTTTACGTGAAATTACCCGATTGGTTAATATGTTGAAAAGAGATCAATGCTAATTTGATGGTTGGAGACACAACAACTTGTGACAAAGAAGTCCTAAGAGATAATATTAGTTTTGTTATCGTTTATACACCCTCCGCTCCATTGAGTCGCAAAGAGGCACACCCCTATACCCAGTTGCTAATGAACTGATTAAGCGTCACCGTTTGTCGAAACGTTTGCTTCCTGTCTCATACTATATTGGTTCTGTATTTATTAGTGATCTGTTTCTTTTTCTGTTTAGTGTTTAGTAAAAAGCAGGTGGGTAGGACAAAATTGCAAGAGTTGAATGACTGAGCAAAGATACTAGTTCCGGAAAAAAACCAATTCAGTAAAACAGACAATAATGTTAAAGAAATGAGAAAGTTGCATAAGTTGAAAAAAGATTCTGAAGGTTAGACAACCAGTTTTGTTGGCTTTTCTTTAGCCGTATGCGATGTCTTTTCCAAATCAGTCCATTGTCTTTTTCAAGGCAACGCACCAAGTGAAGGGCTCGATCAGCTGAGATTGCAACATTTTTATTTTATATTGCTTATGTCATTCATAGCAACGTTAATATTAAAGTTTCATACATCAAAAGAGGTCGTCTCAATGTATATTTCATATAACGTGGATAGGACATTCATAAACAAAAAGTTGCAGGATTCAACAGTCTCCAGAAATGTAAGTGAAAGTAAGCTCAGAGAGCCAAAGTGTACAATTATATTTCAAAAGAGGAATCTTGAAAATGTATCAGGAGGTTTGAACCTAGATCTCGAGAAAAGAAATGAGATTTCTTAAAAAGCCTAAAATAGGATTATTACTGATGGTTCGTTCCTATGTCTCCAGATAACAAGTCTTTTATCTTAAGCTAGCCTTTATTTGTACAAAAAGGAAGAAGAAAAAAGTGCATGTATTTCTTATTCGTTGTGATTACAGAGAAAAAATGCTATACAGATAAAGAGAGAGAGGAAGAGACAAAAAGAGAGAGAATAGCATTTCATTTGTAATACATGAACGGTACTGAAAACCTATAATCTTTTACTTTACTATTGTATAATATTCATATATGTTACAATCTGTCAGCCTGACTGAGCATTGCTTTTTTCAAAACATGTACTTATATAACTTTGTAATGACTGAAAAAAACTTGAACTGATATTGAATTGAATTAAAAAGAAATAACTATATAAACCAAGTGAGATGTTTGTGTGGTACTGGAGAGGAACAAAACACCTCAACGTAGGGTTCTAGGTTTATTTTACTTATCTTGCTTCTTTTTTAAACTAATGCACAATAATATTAATTTTATCTTTGTTCGAAATTCATATTTTAAATTGTAAGCTTTCAAGTAAGAACAGCCAAAGAAATTGTTTTGATTTCGTGATTTCTCAAACTGTCATAACTAGTTGTTCCATATATTGCTTGTTTTTTTTCGCAGACTTGATATTTCCTTCCTAAAAAGTCTGACACTTTTTTACTCTCTGTGAGTCAATAAGATCCGTACAGTTTTAGCCTACATGTAAAGAAGAAAATTTTCGGTGAAATCAATTTCTTGGCATTCAAAGCATCTAGTGGATTTCGCCTGGCCCGTTTTATGAATCAAAATTTTAGTGGGCCAAATATTCTGTAGATTTTTAAACTATCGCTGTCTGAGCCGAACTCCAATGTTGCAGTTAGCAAAAATTTCCCAGGATCCTTCATGTTATATAGGTCAACGTGATATTTGTTCGGCCACAGATTGTGGGTTGTAGGTGTTTCTTCTAACATCAGAGATTTGATAAGCTTCCGACTTAATTTCTACAAATCTTTACCCATGAAGGCAATACTGATTTTTTGCCTGTTGTGTGACTGATCTGTGCCTGAAGCCAGAGAGAATTGAATAGCGAGCAAGAGGTAGAACTGATCCTAACGGTCTGTGACAACATAGCTATCAAAGGCGTAAGCGTATAGAGCTGGTAAATAAAGCATACGCCAGGTGGTTTAATGTAGGCTGTGTAGTATGTGTGTTTGTACTTGCCGCTACTATCTTTTGAATTTACCGACTCTGTTGCTATGCAGCCATGCGTATACGTGTAGCCAGCGTGTCTCGGCTCCCTTGCTCTCCAAACTCTTTGCTGAAGCTTCCTCCTGATTTATAACGTTACTCAAATCAGCACAGAAATAAATGAGAGCATTGTAAATCACATTGTGATCTAGCTGTTGCGTGATTTGCATCGTACATAATTAAGCATGCTCGTTTGAATTTTTTCTTCATTTTATATAACCCTTTTTAACTTCTCATATCTTAACCCCAAACAAATTAAATCGCGGTTTTTTTTAAACTACAAGCTATATTTTTGGGCAACCACTTCCATCACAAAACGTAATAATTAAAACTATATAAAAAGTATTCATTATTTTAGTTTATTTGTATATTTTTGCTATAGATAAAACTTGTAAAATTACTAAGGCGATAAAGATCTAAAGCAACCTTTCTATCGTTATTGTACATCGTGTGATGTAGTGATGACGTTTTACTAGATGCCATGATATTTTATTAAAATTTATAAATGATGAAATAACGGCAATAAAGATTCCTCATGGGACAAATGCATCCAAATATAATGATAAATCTTTTAAAAAAGAGTAAAAAAAAGAGTAAATATTAGTTGAAAAAGCGACGAAATAAATTATTTACATCTTCAATAAAATATGGAACAACGTAACCACAATTTTAGGGAGAAACATCTAAAAGCTTAAACACCCAAGTTTTTTTAATACAAAATCAGGCATTGTATTTCTTTTTTCATCCATTCTTGTTAATTTTTCCTTTACCAAGTGGCTAAAACTTTTAAATGTTGAAAACCTTGTCATAGAAAGGTTTTAGTAAAAGAAAAATTAAGTGTTATAAAAAGAGGATCAAGAGCAATAAAAGTATTAAACTTTATCCAAGAAGAATAAAAACTTGAAATTGCAAACTACAAAGATATTTTTAGTTAGGTACGTATAGCTTTCTGCACTCGTTCACTCCCTGAAATTGAAAACAATGCGTTTCAAACTCGATTTTTTGGGGGGTGAAACAAAATTATATGATTTTTTGGCTATTTCTACGACATTTATCCGTGGTGAGTCAAGATAATGCAGTCGATCCGATTAATCTTTAAAGCTAAGCCATTTTTAGTCAATTTTAAAGCCTAATTTAGTATCGGAAGTGTGCGGTGTTGAATCTTTATGACTCAAAACCAGTGAAGACAGAACTTTTGTCGTTTCATCGCGGAAGTTTCCTTCTTCAACAGAACGTTGATAAAGTATTTCTCTCTTGTTTCCATGGTCCCTATTTCTCAGATTACTGGAATTTGCCGCCACACATGGCGACACTGAAGAATCTGGGCAAGTTTGATGCTGAGTTTTTCGGGATCCATAGCAAATCCGCGGAGACGCTTGACCCTCAGCTTCGTCTCTTGCTAGAAGTCGCTTATGAGGCTGTGGTGGACGCAGGTAAGAGGCAAAACCAATGACATGAAAGACAAGTAAACCATGAAATGATTGGAAAGAAAACGGCGAGATGAGGGTAAAGAAATCAGTGACATAAGAATGAAAGAAGAACATGGCATGGCCGTTCATAAATATTCAACACGAGGGTAAAGAAAGTTGTAAAATGAGATTGTGACATGAGGGCGATAAAAAATCATGGCACAAGATCAAAAACCATAACACGGAGACGATGGAAATCATGACGTGTGTGTAAGAAAACTGTGAAGCAAAAAAGCAAAAACACTATCAGAGGACTGCAAAGAAAACATTGACATTTGAGTAAAAATGTGACTTGATAGTAAAATAATTAAACACAACGGTGAACACAATCATGGCACGATCTTACAAAACTGTGAGTGTGACAAACAGATAAAGGAAATCGTTACGTGAAGAAAGGTAAAGGAAACTGCGACATAAAGGAGGGTAAGGGAAACTTTGACATGGAGGAGGGTAAGGAGGCTGCCACATAAGAGAGGGGTAAAGGAAACTGTGACATGAGGCAGAGTAAAAAAACTGTGACCTGAGTGAGGGTAAAGGAAACTGTAACATGAGGGAGGGTAAAGGAAACTTTGACATGAGTGAGGGTAAAGAAAATATTGACATGAGCAGGGTAAAGGAAACTGTGATATGACGGAGGGTAAAGGAAACTGTGACATGAGGGAGGTTAAAGGAAACTGTAAT
>BMAT01013665.1:129345-150364 GCA_019649035.1 Elysia marginata | reverse complement strand
GATGATGATTATGATGATGATGAAAATCAATGCACTATTGAAGAATGAACTAATAAAACAAATTTTAAATGAAAGGAGAAAGTCGTAGTAGGTGATACAGATGGACCTTTAAGTGGTTTAAAGAAGGAAAAATATAATAGCACCTGGAAAAGTATGGCCCATCAATATTAATAAGGCTTACTGCTGTCTATAAAATTTGATCTGTTAAAGCTTAATCAAAATATACTTAGCCATGTTTCATGATTTCAACAACAATTATAGACCAAACTAACTTTTTCGCCGTAACTTGGTCGATTCATCTAAAACGATATTGCAGTTGATTTTATTATGAAATACAATTTAGAGTGAGAGTCAAGCATGTTGTACCGATGTAAAAGAGCATCTATTTGCGTGTTTTTCTTCCATGTATTCACTTTTTCTTCCAACTCGTTCGACCTACTAAATGTCAATGCAGGTAACGCCTTCGCAACCTCTTGTGAAAAAATTCGCATATGCAGCCCTAAATGGATTATTAGTCGCGAAAAACAATACTTTTTTGCTTTACAAGGTGAAAGCTAGAATGTGTCTATTTGGTGCAAAAAAATTAAGTAGGGAAGCCTTAAAATGAGTTTAAGTTGGATGATTCGCAAAGTCAATAATATCTCATAGCTAAATGTGCACCCTAATATGAAATAAAATATTGCGTCAAACTCTGTTTTTACTGCCTAAGAGAGAAAATTAAAAAAAAAAACTTTCATCAAAGTATACGGGTGGAAATGTCATAGCTCTACATCTAGAACTAATATTTTATGCTATTAAGCAATTTTTTAAAAAGCAATCAATTTTTTTTGGCCAAATAGACATATTTTAACCTTCACCCTGTAAAAGAAAGGAAAACACGGCACAGAACCCAAAAAGGTCAAAGACGAGGAAATGCGAAGTTCAAGAATAGTCTAGATCTATGCCTAGAAACTATCCTGGTTAAAACAATGCCCTAAAACATTATTATTTTCCAATATCTTATCAAAATTTACCATAGGGCCGAATCTTTTGTGGTAACATTTAACTTTCAACGATGGACTTTGACTAAGGAAACAGATTTAGACTCGATCTGTCAGACAAAGTAGGGCAGTAGGCAAAATATTACAAGACGTTCTGCCTTCATATCTTTTTGTGTTGCTTTGAAAATCGACCTTGTACTATTTAATCCCTACAGAAAGTTGCTAGCAAACCGCGAGAGCTGTGGTTTGTCTATTCTGGCATGGGGAGCCAGTGGGTCGGGATGGGCCGCAGTCTGATGGCGCTGGATATCTTCAGAGATGCCATACACGAATGTAGCGACGCTCTCAAGCCGTTCGGTATCGACCTTCTGAATCTCATCATGAACGGAACACAGGACAATCTCAAAACTATTGTTGCCCCTTTCATTTGCATTGTTGCTGTGCAGGTGAGAATTTTGTTGAAAGTAAAGTTTGTAATTGATAGGTTTTTAATATTGCCATTCCAACCAACCTAAAAATGAAGCTATGTAAGGGTACAACATTTTAAGGCAGCATTTAACACCTATTACACTACAAGGCTTAATCAAAACAAGCTAAAACACCACATGGCCGATAAATTGATCGAAAACCAAGCCTATTCTGTTACCTTTGCTATGGTATGCAAAGTTAGTATGTCTTACAATAGGAACTTTAAGGAAACATATTTGAACACTTTTACCTGTCATCTGCTTGTGAACCTTTTATGTTCATATAAGGCAATGTTCAAAGAGTTCACGTGCGCGCCCAAGGATTCTGGAGCTTTAAGTTACGAACAGAGTATACGTTTACTGACCACTTTAGACTGTAATAATTTGTTGTTGGAAAGCTGTACAACATAATAATACTCACCAGAACTGCACATCTTTGTCTTAGACTCAGCAAAAGGAATAATTATTGAGGAGCGATGACGAAAATTTATCAAAAAGATAACAGGGAGAGAGTGAGAAATCTGAATGTTTTACTTCTTAAGATCGATACCCTACTTATCTTTTATTTGTACGATGTGAAGTATTTTATAGACTACAAGACTGCTTTTTGCTGCTCATAACTCTGACAGTTGGCTAAACCTTTGTGATTTTAATTGACCCCCCCCTACCCCGGTACTCCCATTCCCATTCTTCAGTTGGCTCTCACGGACCTTCTGTTTAGCATCGGCATTAAGCCTGATGGTCTGGTCGGCCACTCTTTAGGTGAGGGTACATGCGCCTACGCTGACGGCTGCCACACGAAACGCGAGGCGATGATATCAGCTTACATGAGGGGCCAGTGTGTGATAGATAGTAACGTAGGGCCCGGCAAAATGGCAGCAGTAGGTAGGTTCAATGTAAAGTTACCTTGTTATTCACACCAAAAAGTCAACCGAGCGATAGAGTGTATTTTTTATTAACTTTTTAAAAAATTTCCTTACAATATACCAACGTTTTGAGTGGAGGGAAGTGTCAATGCAGGGAAAAATTGATGCAATTGGTTGGTGCTCTCTGTTGTTCAAATGACCGACTTTGTGGTATAACCTTAGGCAAAGAGTTTGGAAAGCAAGAGAGCCGAGCGACGCCGACTGAGCGTATACGCATGGCTGCATAGCAACAGAAGTAGTGCCGGTAAATGCAAAACATAATAGCGGCAAGAACAAACACACATTGTCGGTGGTGTTCTGCTTTTAATTGCTCTAACTCAAAAATAAGCGACCAGATACGTGATTTTTAATTTCCCAGTTGAGCATGAACTGTAAATTGCAAACAATTATGTTTTTATGATCAAAGTCTAGACCGCAGAAGTTGGGCACAACTCACCTCTCCTAAGTTGTTCAAAGCGCGTCGTTTAAATCATTTCGCGGTGAGCGCATTGTTTCGCCACTACAAAATAGTACTACAGCCTACTCTAAACCACGAGGCGTGTGCTTTGTTATCAGGCTCTATTCGCATATTACGCTTTTATTAGCACTGTTGTCACAGAGCGTTAGGCTCAGTTCCACCTATTGCTCTCTATTAAATTCTCTTTGCCTCAGGGTCTCCGTGAAGAGAAATGACTAAAATAAGACAAACCTTTTGTGGAGGGAAAACCCCTGCATGGTATTAAGTTACACAAGTCATTTATTAAATCAACGTTCTTTTAACTCACTATTTTATCTTTGCCTTAGTTATAATCATCTATTTTCTTACGGGAGACGGGCCAAGGCCAGTTTGACTCTACTTTGAATCTTTTGCTTCAAATGTTTGATCACATTTTTTTTTGTTATAAAAATCCTTTCTTATTCTACTTCATTAAGCTGAGAAAAAAACTGTCTATTTTCGTTTTAATTTGTTATTTGTTTGTTTTCTAATTCTATCTTAGAGAACAAGCTATTACACCTTCAACATGTCCACATGAATATGAAAAAACACCTGTAGCTTGAAGGGAATATGAAAACGTGTTTTTCTCACACAACATTTTAAACAATTTTTTTAGTAATGAGGTATACTGCTTTTTGCCATGGAATCCCTAAGTACAGTTTTTAATCCCCTTGACCTGTTGCCGTAGGTCTAACGTGGGAAGAAGCCAAGTCGCAATGTCCTCCTGGCGTTGTCGCTGCCTGCCATAACGCTGAGGATAGCGTGACAATCTCTGGGGGCGCTGACGAGATGGCCAAGTTCATAGAAGAGCTCAATGCCAGGGGCGTGTTTGTCAAGGAAGTCAACAGCAACAACGTATCCTACCATTCACACTTCATGCAGCCCGTCTCTGTCAGGCTCAAAGAGGCACTAGATAAGGTGAAGAAAGTTGGTGGAGGGTACCTTACAAGTACTCTAAAACAATAACAAAAATGCCATATTTGTCTATCAGAAAAATAATTTATACCAGCAAAAAAGCCTTTTTGAAACAAAATAGAAAGGAAATCATGTCGACGTGTATGCAAATAAAAAAAATTTACTTGCTAAAATGCAAAAAAAAAAACCATTCGAACCAATTCAACGACGACCTAGACGAGCCTGACGGGGAAACGGAAAGTAAACAGCCACCCGATGAAACGCCATTCCGATGGACAGCGAGAGCAAATGTGTCGTGACAAAACAAAGATAGGACTGGGCTATAATGTATATCTAAATATCTTTTTACGGATTTATCTATATGCTCTTGTAAGTCAAATCCAGATTGGACGTCCATGTCCATTGGACGTCCCTTACACTGTCCTCAACATATTCAAGCTCCATTATGGAAAGAAATGTTAAGCATATTTTCTCATTGTACAAAAACTGAATTTTTAGGAAAGTCTCTTTCTACCTATTTACTTAACTAGCTAGCTACCTGTTTATTCATCTATCTATATCTGTATGTCCGTCTGTCCCTTTTAACCACCTGTATTATACCTTACTCCTTTACTCCAACTTTCAATTACTACACATGGCTCTTTATTAACTTACATGCGATTTCGCGGATAAGCGTGTCTGCATTACTATAATAGCGTTGCGGTCACAGCGGATATATGTACTCGCTTTATAATGCTATTGGTTTTTTTTTTCTTTTTCCATAGAAAAAGCAATCGTAGAGGAAATGGTTAGAACTCACAAAGAGTTTTTATTTATGACTTCTTTCTAAGTAATATGCCAACAAATTAAAAGGGTTAACGCATTTTTCAAAATGCCCTCTAATAGCTCGTTTTGTAGTGCTGCAATCTGTGGCAAGCCTCCATCTTTATCATTTCATCAATCTGTTTCTGTTGCTACTTTCTATCTTTACATGTGGAGTACCAATCCTTTCACAGTACTTGATCAGCAAGAACCTGAGAAGCAAGAAGTGGATCTCTACGTCAATACCAGAACATTTGTGGCATACGCCGTTAGCCCAGTATTTAACTGGCGATTATCAAGCCAATAACTTGAAATCTCCTGTCCTTTTCTACGAGGGCTTGCAGAAGGTAAAAAAATTTTTTTTGTTTGGTTTATGTTATCTGTCTTCTGTCCTTTTTCCTTACCATATTTCGTTTTCCTTTGACTTGTTTCTCTCATAAAAGACTTAACCTCTGTGTTCAACTTTAAAAGAACTCTTTTAAATGCTAAGTTCTACACATATGATGAGTATGGCCACCCCAAAACAACACTATTGTGTGCGTTATTTCTAATACTGTTGCGTGTTTATATATTTGAAGTTGTCACTGTTTTTGTTCAATATTGTTTATACTTCTATTGTCATGTTCAAAACAGTCTGTGTCAGACAGAACATGATAGGCGAAATTAAAAACCTTTTTTTTCAATTGAGACACGGCAAGCAAAACAGATCGTCTAAACTTTTTCAATTGTTGCGGAATCTATAGTAAAATTTCTACAGTCACTGAGACGATAGAGTTCACTTCTCCGTGTCCATAAACATGTAAAATGGGTACCTATCTAAAGGAAATTCTTGAATTTGTGATATGCACCTGCAACACCCTGCATATGGGTTAAAAGTGGCCTTCCCATGTACTGGTCTGCTGGTGCACTAGTGGAGCTGCTCTGTGGCGATACAGTTACGCTGAGTAACGAAGCCAAACTTCCCAAAAGGGTTTAAAATGGTGCATCAAAAAGTAATTTTGAAAATTATAATAAATTTTGAAGGTGACCTATGGAGATGTTTCAGAAGAGGCTGCGATTTTTCTCTTTTAAGAACTCTAGACTAATCTAGCGGCATAATTCTTCTTTGCACCTCGTGAAATCTTTTGTCCGTGGTGGCAGTAAAACTAGAAATACATTAGTAAATTTAGATAAGGCAAGACAGAAAAAAACTTTTTGTCTAGTTTGTATCGATAAGAGTTAAGATGCTTCATGTTACTAATCTTTCTCAATTAAGCATGATCTCCTTACATCAAAAACATCCTGGTCCATATACATATGGAGGGCAATAATATTATAATTATGATCTTCAATAAAAAAGGCATGATACCTTATTTCAGTGAAAATATCTTCCTAAATCTCTCCACTTTATGATACACATTGCTTTGCATCGCATTTTAAAATTACCAGGATGAAGTGCCTATTCTTGGTTTTACACACACTTAAAAAAAATTAATAACAAAGCACCACACTTTTAATATCATTTAGGGTTGACAATGCGCAAAAATTCATGAAGACAATTCCAGGCAGCACTGATTGACTTTACATAACATTAACCCTCAGGTCCCAAAGAACGCTATTATAATCGAGGTAGCCCCCATCGGCCTCCTTCAGTCTGTGATCAAGAGGACGGTCGGACCAGACTGTATAAGCGTCAGCCTCCAGAAGAGAAACTACGACAACAATCTCGAGTTCTTCTTTACAGCGCTTGGAAAGTAAGTTGTGTCCCTTTCTTTCTTGCTTTATGTTAGCGTATGATAACTTATGAACTTCATAGCAGGAGACTGAGCTTAACATTTTTGGTCCCGTGGTGACACTGGACAGTCCCATATTGATTAGGAATGGGGAAATGCTCCATCGCAAGCCTTTGGAACGGAGGGTTTAGTAATGTTCTAGTAATTTTACTTACAACATACCTACCTGTTGAAACGTACATTATTAGCTTAAGATGTCTAACCATACAAATGTAATATGAGGTAGTTATTCTTTGTTTGTCAATGTATCGTACCATGCAGCATGACGGCATGAGATAACAAAAACTATCTAATCATCTAATCAAACCGGGTCATAAAAAATAGAAGCACAGGGAAACAAACTTATGAACTTCAATTGGTAAATGATTACAATAATTCACGTTAAGTGACTGTCGCTGACAAAAATACATTTTCTGTTTAAAATTAATGGATGATACACGGAATTGAAAATTTCTTATCTTTCTTGTTCCAGAATTTTTCGCAAATAAAAAGAAAACATTTATAACAATAATATGGCACGTCTTTGACCTTTAAAATTTTGTTTGGCTTGGTAAAACCATTACTACAAGACTATCCAAAAAAAGACTGAAAAAGAGCTCTACCAATAGAAATGTGTGAACGTAAATAAAAGAGGTGTTTTTTACCGGTAGATATCTCAGTTCATAACATAATGGTTCCAACGCCTTCTACCAGACTTTTCTCCCACGGTGTGTCCATGGACCCCCTGAAAGTGTACCCTCCTGTGAAGTTTCCGGTGTCCCGAGACACACCCATGATCTCCAGTCTGGTTGCCCAAGCTTGGGACCACTCAATGGACTGGGTGGTGCCCAAACCCGAGGATTTTGAATTTGGGTCAAGCTCTTCCTCTGCAGATACGTCTTACGAGATTGATGTCAGTGAGACCTCGCCGGACAGATACCTGGTAGGCCTAGCAGTTAACAGGATTTACCCTTCTATATGGATCACTCATAATACCTAAAATATCGCTTAGAGTTGTTACTGCATTTGTAGTTCTTGAACATGTAAGGCAGCTTTCGATTTTTTGAAGACTTGCGCAAGCTAATATTTCTTCTAAAGACCTACTTTAGAAATAGTTCATTTTTTATTCAAATATGTGACAGGCAGCACTATAATATAAGTCTGTGGCAGGCATAGTAGTGTATGTTTAGTTACGCTTTGGTTTCCTACAAAACTTACTTCTGTAAGATAGTTAAAAACTTTTTGAACTATATTTTCAAAAAACTACTCCAAATGTTTTGTACTGATTTTTTGTGAAACCGTTTTTCAGAAAAGACATCTGCATCTGCTTGCAGACGTGGTAATAGTGCCGTTGTTCTTTGAAGACTTAATTTTACATTTAAATGAAAAAAATATTTTGCATAGCGAATATACTTATTCCAGGATTTACAATCGGTTTGTACCTTTTTTTGATGCCACCTTTCTTCCTCTGATAGATAATTTGTAAATTTGTTGTAAAATTGCAATAAAAAATATTATAACGAGTTCTCACCCTGATCTACTTTTTCTCAAACCTTTGAGGTCAAAACAGAAAAAGAAATTAGATTTGCAATACGACTTATAAAATATCAAGCATTAGGATGGCTTTTTGTATTATATTTTAGGAGCCCAGGATACTGGCGAAATTAAAATAATCATAAATGAGTTGATAGCGGCTAAGATTAATTATACCGATTTTTTCCGCCGAAGGAAAGCAAATTTAAGGCCTCTTCACTTTCATACTCCTACAAATTGCCAACAACCTCATTCCACTAAATTGCCCTTGTATAATTATGCTTATCAACTTGTCAAAACCACCCCAGATCGACCACAAAGTTGACGGGCGTGCTCTGTTTCCTGCGTGTGGCTGCCTGGTGCTGGCATGGAAGACACTGGCTACCCTGAAGGGACTCGACTTTCAGCAGATGCCGGTGCGTCTCTCCAATGTACAGATCCAACAGGCTTTGTTTCTTCCTACCTCGGGTATGAAGTTTTCGCTACCTTGTATTTAAGTTTGATAACACGGGTCGTGGTCTTTGAAAATGAATTAGTTTTTGCATTTGTAACTTGAAAACTTCCTAGTTATTATGCCTATTTTATGTAAATAAAGTTACCGGCTTTGTGGCCTAGCGGTAAGACACTCGCTCAGAGATCAGGAGGTGCGTGGTTCAATCCCGGGCCGAGTCAAACTAAGGATTTTAAAATTGGTATAAGCAGCTGATCCGCCTAGTGTCTGGTATTATAGATTTAGAGGTAAGTCTGGTCGGCCTGGTGTCAGGATAATGTGACTGGTTGGTGTATACAAGCGCTCCTTACATTAAAGTGTGGCAGCACGCTTTCAATTGTCCCAAGCGCCGTCTTTTATATAACCTTGTAGTTGAAAAGAGACCTTAAAAACTCAAACAACCTAACGTAATCTTATTTAAAGTTATACTCACTGGTTGAATTGTAGAGGCTACAATTAAAATAATTAAAAGCATGTAGCTTTGTGAACAAATAAAAATGAACTATTGGCAATGTTTTTTATGTTCGGTTAACATTTAAGTGACAATTTTTTTTACATGATTCCGCCTCACACACTCATACATAATAATCTCACTCCAAAATTAACTAAAGACTTGATCATTTTTTAAAAATAAAGTTCTCACAACCAGCCCAAGTAAG
The DNA here is from genome assembly GCA_019649035.1 of Elysia marginata. Lineage (NCBI taxonomy): Eukaryota > Metazoa > Mollusca > Gastropoda > Plakobranchidae > Elysia > Elysia marginata. Next base: position 141,367 of record BMAT01013665.1, on the reverse strand, counting down.
CCGGATATCACATAATGAAACATTGACATTTTTGTCAATGTGCGTGTCGGAGTGTTCAAACTTTTATATTGCATTAAATTGTAAACTTCAAGCGGAGCTATAAAAAATCTGTCATTAACTTAAATTAAAGGAGACAGAAAAATAATCTAACTTTGGAAGACGTTTCTCTATTCAAATTACCATATGTACTGATTTCGAAATAGTTTATCTATCATTACATATATCAATTTATCCATCATAGCAAAAGTCGACCGATCAATCGTGTGATTAGTACCGGTAAATCAACCAACTTTTTTATAAAATCGACTTCTCTGGCTGTAGGTTCAGCAAGTGTTTCCGTGAGCGTGATGCCTAAAACTGGAGAGTTCCAGGTCTTTGAGAAAGAAAATATTCTGGCTTCCGGTGTAGTGACGTCACCACAGGGAGTGTGTCTGCAAACAGACCAGCACCTCCAAAAAACGTCAGTTCTTGAAAATAAGGTAATCAGTAAAAAAAACACAGTTAAAATTTACGTTATATATTTATATTTTACAAAAAAATCTGGTGATTTTAAGATTAGAAAGATTTTTTTGAAAGAGATTTTGAAACATTATTAAGACAAACTTCGTTAAAATAAAAAAAATACTATAAGTCAAACTTTTTTGTCAACATATTTTGAATAATTGTAATATGAACTTAATTTTTAAAAAATACTTTTTAAAAACTATTTTTAATGTCTTAATCCGCAGTCCCTTGATATTTATCTACGGAAACGATCGGAATTGCAAACATTACAACTTTACTATTAATATTCACAATCAGAATCAATCTTCTAGTTTTTATATCCCTGTTAAGTATTCCTCATATTTGGCCTTTTTTGATTCGGTAGGATCGTAGATAGACGTTTTTTTTTCTGATGGAGTTAATCAATGTTATGGAACGTAGGTTTTTAAGACGTTTTTTTCTGGGGGTTTTTTTTTGCAATGTAATTAGCAGAACGCCGTTAACTCATTTTGTAAAAAACTTTTTTTTGCTAACGATATACCTTGGTTTTTACAAATGTGTTAAGGTAATAAAGTAGATATTGTCGGATTCGTAAGCCAACTCTTTAAATATATGAAGATTCAACGCCCCATTTAAGGCGAAGAATCCACACACAAAAGATAGAAATAAAATCTGGAGCTAGATTTAATAGCACTATATCAACGAATGATTCTTTTTAAGAAAAAAAGATATTTTCCTTACGCTAATTGAAGAATGCACCAGCCATAAAGAGCAGATGGGAAAAATGAATACCAGATAATATCATCATTATGAATATATTAACGAAATCAGTGCCTGCACAGCGACAAGGTTCAAATTCCGAATGTCACCCTACAGTTTTAAAGTGCAATGACAAAGAGGTATGACAAACCGAAAAAAAAACCAATGTGTTCCACCTGATTGCACCATCATTGGGCACAGAGTACAGTCCCTCTCATGTTTTAGCTTGTGAGAGAAAAGAAAAATGCCGGGCCATATCTAACAGACTCAGTACACCTCTCACATTTTAGAGTGCTAACGAAAGAAAATACTTAATCACTAAAACTTGACTACAACATCTCTGGTTTTAAACACATCTCTGGTTTTAAACAGCAAAAGAAAATACTTGGCCACTTCAAATAGACTCCTTAAACCTCTCAGGTTTTACACTAAAAGTAAGGAAATACTGGGTCACTTCTAATAGACTCCTTAAACCTCCTAGGTTTACACTAACAGTAACAAAATACTAAGACACTTCAAATAGACTCCTTAAACCTCTCAGGTTTTACACTAAAAGTAAGGAAATACTGGGTCTCTTCTAATAGACTCCTTAAACCTCCTAGGTTTACACTAACAGTAAGAAAATACTAAGACACTTCAAATAGAGTCCTTACACCTCTCAGGTTTTAAACTAAAAGTAAGAAAAATACTGGGTCACTTCAAAAAATCCCCTGCACCTTTCATGTTTACACTAAAAGAAATAAAATACTGGGCCACTTCAAATAGACTCCTCAAATATTTCATGTTTGCACTAAAAGAAAGAAAATATTAGGCCATCCACTTCAAACAGACTCCTTAAAGCTCTTAAGTTTTAGACTTAAAAAAAAAAGAAAAGAAAAGGTCATTTCACAAAAACTTGTTAAACCTCTCAGGTTTTAGACTAAAAAAAATCGGTCATTTCATACAGGCTCCTTACACCACTCAGGTTTTAGGGTGCGAACGAATGCACTTCTTACACCTCCTTAGTTTTAGATTGCAAAAAAATACTTAATCGCTTTGAATAGACTCCTTATGTCTCATATATTTTCACTAAAAGAAAGAAAATGCTGAGTCACTTCGAAAAGACTCCTGAAACCTCTCAGGTTTTTAAAGTGCGAAAGAACACAAAACTGGGTCATTTCATACAGACTCCTTACACCTCTCTAGTTTTAGATTGCAAAAAAATATACTTTGTCGCTTCAGACAGACTCCCAACACCTCTCTGGTTTAAGAATAAAAAGAACAAAAAGGCTGGGTCCCTTTAAATACACTCCTTACACCTCTCCGGGTTTGGACTGCTATTGAAAAAAATGCTTGATCTCTTTAAGCAGACTCCACACAAAAAACAGTAGCATTACCTACACTATAGTAAGAATGAAGGCCTCTCAATGATGTCTCAATGTTCTCACAATGCAAACAAGTACAAATATCATACTGCAACATCCTGTGTTGCTTAAAATATTATCGAAGTAAAAAAAGAAATGGTGAGAGATGATACATTGCCAATATGGATCGACAATAACGGTGTAAATCCGTCTTGCGATAACACATACTAAAATTTTCTAAGCTTTAAAAAATCTCCATCGGGTTGGTTCGTTTTTAACTGTAGATCGTAATTAAAATAAAAAAGAACAGACTAATCGTCGTCCTTGAGTGTGATTTCGATTTAGGATGGCATTCCAAGTCTCTGGCATTTTAGCCTGAGTACTACTGTTTTTCACTCCTCTCATCGACTTGTATGGTGCACAAACTACATAATAAAACTTTGGAAGGTGAATTGGCCTATCTTACAACGTGTGTTACTCTTGTTTACGATTTTTGTGTGTAACTATATTTTCTTGTTTATCGTTTCTTTTTTCAGCCTGTGACTCAAGTTCTCAATCGTCAAGAAGTTTACAGGGAGCTGATAACACGAGGCTATGAGTACGGACATTACTTTCAGGGCGTTCAGAGATCCAGCGTTGAGGGTAAACTTGTTTTAGGAAACCTAAGATTTACTCAATTATGTTTAAATTAAAACTCATATGAATACATGTATATCATGTCTTTTGTTATGTAGGAAACTTTGTGACAAACTCGCAAAACAAAACGGCCACCTACATAGCAAAAAACTAAACTATTTTTGTTCTTTTTTTTTTGTTAACACATGGAATGGCCTCTGCAAAATGACTGTACTGTTTCAAGTATTCATTCAAAACGAAATCGATCTGGACTTCCCTCTAACGTCAGTTTTTATTTCCATATGCCGGTAAGAACCAGGATCAAGATGATTTCTCTTGTATTCTCATAGAATACTGTAGCCCTATTGAGGAAACCCCTTTGTTTAATAATTAATGATAGTGGTTTAAATGCATGTTTGTTTGTTTGTTTTAATTTTCATACATTTTTCTATTTTCCTCTCTCTCTCTCTTTCTTCTTCTTCATCTGCTTCGTTTTATTTTTCTTCTATTTCTTTGCTGTATCTTTCTGCAGACAGAAGAATTCATCCCCTTTTATCTTTCTAGCATAAAAAATTAGAGTACCAGTTTAAAGGGCATTTTACAAAACCGTACCTCGAAACTGCCTTTTGTCTTTTATAGACCAACAAAGTGGGTTCAGAACATAGCCATCTACCTATAGAGAGCTTTTCTCAGATTAGACGAGTGTGGTTTAGAATAAAATCAGATCTGACGAAATCTGATAATTCTTCTTTTCTCCACTTTTCACCTAGGGATGGATTGTGATATTCTGTGGGACGGTCGGTGGATAAGTTACCTGGACGCGGTTTTACAGATGATCTTACTAGGCAACCCTGACGACCACCAAGTACTGCCAGTTCTATTGGAGACAGTCAATATCGACCCGACGGTGCACCCAACTGCTCCTCCTGAGGATACAGACGTTCAAAGTAAGGAAAAGACTTTATATTGTTGCTTTGTTTGTAAGCGTGCTATAAGGGTGTTGTTATTAGTTATGGTGGGTGTAATGAAAATTTAATGGTTGTGATTGTTGTTGTGAACGATGATGATGATGATGATGTTGATGATGATGATGATGATGATGAAGATGGTGATGATGATGAGGATGATGATGATGATAATGATGATGATGATGATGGAGATGATGTTGATGATGATGGTGAGGAGGATGATGATGATGATGATAATGATGACGGAGATGATGATGATGATAATGATGACGGAGATGATGATGATGATGATAAGGACGATGATGGTGATGATAATAATAATACTGACCTGACGATGATACAGATGTTGGTTACAACTCAACCTGTCACTTCTGATTGATCCAAAAAGCTAAGGAACCTTTAAGTCTGTACGATGGAATAGGAAACACAGCCCAGACTTTTATTTTCTCTTAAATGTTTACGTGGGTTCAGTCATACCATCACTGGAGTCAACGCCGCTCACTCATCATCAACAGTGGCCTTTACATACCAAGACTTTTAATACTCTCTAAGCCTTGATGGAAATTTTGGAAGGCAAAGTAGGGACAGTATTCTTTGAAAAAAAAACAGGACATTTACAGGATATAATCAAAATTATTGTTGGCACCTTCCACCGCTTTTTTTAAAAAAGCATAATGTCACCCATGAAAAAACATTCCCGGAGGATTTTAAAAAATAAAACATTACATCTTTTGTTAGGTATTCAATGATCAATGCTGTTGTAGAAAAAAGGAACGCAGTAGTTTTTTTTTGTTTGTCCAAAAAAATATGAGGTTGTATAACATTTCAGGACTTAAAAATTTAAAAAGTATTAGTCAAGTCAATAGAAGTGAAACGCAACTGCAAACAAGAAAACACTGGGTCGCTTCAAACAGACCCCTAACAAAACACGTCATGACTGCCGATAGTATGTATCATCGGCAACTAAGGTACTCCTTAAAGTGTCCACGGTGCTCGGTTGTTTGAATTTTAAGGTCTCTTTTCAACTGCGAGGTTATATCAGAGACGGTGCTCGGTTGTTTGAACTTTAAGGTCTCTTTTCAACTGCGAGGTTATATCAGAGACGGAGCTTAAGACAATTGAAAGCATGCTGCCATACTGTGATGTAAGGAGCGCTGGCATACATCACACCTAGTCACATTATCCCGACCAGACTTTGCACTAAATCCATAATGCCAGACTCTAAGCGGATCAGCTGCTAATACCATAAGCTCGGCAGGGGATAGAATCCACACCTCCCGATCTCTGGGCGAGTTTCTTATCGCTAGGCCACATTGCAAAGAAGAAAAGAAACAACAGATGGTTCATTACCAACATAGGTCTGCAAGTTCCATCTGGAGGTGTAAATTTGGTATACGTTACTACTTCCTAACGCCTGTGTCGTCTTTTCTTTCCTCTTTTTTAAAATCTTCCTCTACCCCGTCCCTCCCTCATTTATCATAGGGTTGTGTAAAAACTGGACAACTTCATATGCAAATTATTATATTGTAATGGATTCAAATTTTCACCGCGGGCCATAATATACAGATAGAAACAAAGTCTGAGCATCATTAAATTTGGTGTGTTCATTATTATAAAGATTCCGGGTTAGACATTGCTCTACATGGCGTTAATGTTTTGAGTAGTACATTAGCAGGCTGAAAATGATGGGATTTTGAATAGTAAACTTTTCTCAGTTTTTGCAATGATCTCGGATATTTGTCCTGTTTTTGTTTTGTTTTTGTTTGTTTTGTTTTGCTTTTTTCATTTTTAATAATGCCTTCGCGTTGAAAACCAAGCTTTTCCATACAATCACAATAACACTTCCACATGTTCTCTCACCAAGCTCTAATCCCTGGGCATTACGATAAAGTGATGGGCATCGTGGCAGCTGGTGGTGTGGAGATTCGAGGTATCCACACGATCAGGGTATCCCGTCGTTTGACTCACGACCCCCCAACTGTAGGAGAGTTCGACTTTCACCCGTATCAGGATGTGCAGGAAGGAGACCGCACAGCGCCGTGCGTGACGCAGATTCTAAAAGACTACGCCGATGCCTGCTTGGAGATTTCCAGACAGGTGCGCAATCAACCAAAATCGTTCTTAGTTGTTTTTTTTGTTGTTGTTTGTTTGTTGGATTTTGTTGGGGTTTTTTTTTTTGGTACTCAGGTTAATCCACATACAATTGATCTGATTCGTTTACCTATAAAGCCTATTAAAAATCGGAAGTCCGTGAGCATTTTACTAGTATTACAGGCACAAACCTCATCGTACCAACGAGCTATAAGAACTTGTTAAGATTTGAAACTGCATAAAAAAATATTGTAAGTGGTAAATACATCATTTTTTTTCCTTTATAAGTCTAAATTGCCCCTTATTTATTCTGGTTGCTTCACGCTTATCGTGGTTAATCCTGTACCTTTGTTACTGCGGAGAACGAAGAAATATTTTATTTTAACAATTAAGTTTTCATTGCTATAGTTTTATAGTTATGGTTTCGATTTGATGTTTTTGTTAAATAAAATATACTGAGATGCAGACTTGACATAGAAGAAGGAGAGAGTAACGATGGAATTACACGGGCATTATCAACATACGCGTTATAAAGGAAGCGAGTGTTTTAAAAGAGAGAAAGAGAGACAGAGAGACAGAGAGAGGTGGATACGTAGGTAGATAGACAGATTGGTAGGTAAACAGGTAGGGAGGTAGATAGGTAGGTAGATATACAAATAGCAAAAGAAGTAAAGTGACCGATTCTTTTTCACAGTTCCTAAATATCAATATCAGACCTACTTTTCAATTCATTAAATTCCATTTCTTCTCGCAGGTTGCCCGTCGATGGGTGGAACAAGATAAAAACAGTATCATGCCCAATAAGGAATGCCTTCTGAAGTGTATGAACTATCAGAATAAGACAATGAAGAAATCTGAAGATTACGCTGCTACTATTGCTCATTTGGATGCGCTTATCAAACAGAAGAATGGACATCAAATAGCAGAGTAAGTGATCTTTCACTTTTAAGACACAAAAGTTTTCGTTAATTCTACCGTTCGGGTAACTTTCCTGAGTGCAAGAGACCGCTTCTCATCTCACTAACAGAAGTAAAGTGCAGCGGGCTCCCCTAGATGTTATGCGCGACCGGGCCGCTCAGAAGGACGAAGCCCACAGCGAAAGAATTCCAAGGTGGCTAGCGGGAACCGTCAGTCAATAGTCTGCTGTAAAACCCACGCTTTCTCTGGGTGTTATTACGTCATACGTTATCGCAGTCGGTCGGCGGGGTTTCTTTTGTCACGTGGTAAATTTATTTATTTGAAACACGCTGAGAGACGTTGCTGGTATTATAATTTAGAATGTTTGGACTTTTATAAAGACAATACACAACAAGCTTAATACCGTGCCATTTGTACAATAAGTCTTCTTAATATCAACATCAAGTTGTTTTTTTATTAAGCATAAAAAACTTTTAGAATACTCTGAGGCTCGCTGAGTCAACTTAAAAAGTTTCAACTTAGTATGCAGGTAGTGAATACGGGTTAAGTTTTTTCTACAGATCAAACCATTAAGCATAACATAATAGCGTTTGGAATGTCTTAGAAGTTTTTTTTTTAATAATTTTTTCGCTACTAAGGTCAAATAACAGTTTGATGTATAGTTCAAATGAAACTAGTTTGCAGTTAAATGAGCCTTGGTGCTTTGCAAAACTATTGTGTTTTTACTGCAACAAGTATTAGTTATTTTTTTAATGTGACAGCTTTTTTTGTGGTCAGCCAATAGATTTTTTAGGCTCTTCTTTTAGCCAAAGAGTGGTATCGTTTTAAGTTTTGTACAGTATCTGTTAACAAATTATACGCTCAACTTACGCGGTTTGCATTATTCCAACTAGTTTTGTAAGTATCTGTAGGGGCAGCGTGGCAGAGTTGTTAGCGCCGTCGGACTCGAGATCTGGAGGTCGCGGGTTCGATTCCCGACTATGCCATGTTGCAACGGCCTTGGGAAAGCAATTTACTCTAACATTCCCCACTCCACCCACCTGCAAAATAGGTACCCAGCTACAGGCTTCAAATGTACTGGTCTGCTGGGGCATTAGTAGCGCTGCTCTGTGGAGAGACTGTTACCCTGAGTAACGAAGACAAATTAACCGAAAGGGATTAATAAAGTGTATAAATATAATATAAAAATGAAATAAATGTGCGTCTTCGATCTATTTGACCTGAAGATTTTTGTCGTAGTTATAAATAACAGACCTTTTTTTATACTCATGTAAAAATGTATCTAACTTTTTTTTGGAAAAATGAATGTTCGCGGCTTTTTAAATGTGTGTGCTTTTTTGACAAGGCTTTTTTATGGATGGTTTTTTTTCTTTTTCATGAGTTTTAAACATAATGATGTGATGCATTGCAGAAGCAGAAAAATAAACTGGCTTTAGAAAAGATGTACTTTGGTGACACTATGCAAAATCTCTCAAGATACTTGAACTGTTTAAATTGACCAAACGAATTATGTTAAATTTGAGAGGACTCCAACTTAAGTCTTGATGTGAGATACTGACGCGGCCAATCAAACGCAATTTTCCTTTCATTATTGGCTGAGATGATTTCGTTCTGGCCTATCCATTTCCATAGACTTCCGTTACGTATTTTGACTGGTAACATGGAACCAAAGATACGTTGTAGTTGAGTATTTGTATTGAAAATGTACTTTTTTCTTCTAGAAATGGACTCCATGGCTACCTCAAAATGGCCTACGCAGATTCGTACAGTGACAACTTTTTGGAGACCGCCCGCCCCAAACTTCACGATGCGCGGTTCCAGATTTGGGATGATCCGGTTTTTTCGTCCCTAGAAACTGATGACATCATCAAGCTTATTTTGGACACCGTCTGTGACAATGTACCGAGTACTCTCAACATTCTGGAAGCCGGGGCCATACAGAGCACATTCTTCCGCCGTGCCTTCCCCAAGGCTTTGGATCATTTCACTTTCAGAAGCTCCAACTACCATGTGGCCGACAAGTTCATTGTGGAAGACGCTATAAGTTATCCAATTAAACTTTTGCTGTTCAACACAGATGATCCCAGTAGTTTCCCTGATGAACACCGGGAATCCTTTGAGCTTTTGATCCTGAAGAACCATCTTCACGCGCATAAAGATCTTGATCTGGCCATGACGAAATATAGTGAGATGGTCAAACCTGGCGGATTCGTTCTTGTTATGGAGCCAGTGGAAAGGTAATTTTTTTAAATAACCAGGTTTGATTTATGGCATTTAAATACATGACTTTTTTCTCCTTACTTTGCTGCAGAAGTACTATATAATTGACCTAGGGTTTGTTTTAGATCATAACTGGGGTTTTATCGGGAACAAAAACTAGCTACACAATTTTAAAAATTGTTTGTACATCTTATATTAGGAATTGAATGGATGTTACCATTAAAAAGGCGAGGCAAGGTTTCTAGTTTTATTGAAGTTAAGCAATTTATGTTACAGTTTCTCGTTTTTGTTCTAATAGTTTGTGCAAAGGTGAACCCATGCGTGCCATTTTATAGCCGTAAAAAATCGAAGTAGTTTTGTTTTGCTCGAGACTTTCAGTCCTTAGATCAACTAGATTTATGCACATAGCTAGGGAGTTTACTAGCATAACTATAACACCTGGACAAAATCTGAAGCAATGTATAGAAAACCTTCAAAAACTTGTAAATAGTATCTAAGATATTTTAAACTTGATTTTAAAATATGAGATAGGTTGGCAAGTTTATAGGGTCGAAGTAAACTAAATTTGAAGAGATCGTAAGCCCTGAGATAATTGCTAATGATGGACTTGGCTAGTAAAAATTTCAATCAATCAATCTGCGGCTTATGATCAAATACTAAACCATTTCGGTTACCTTTCTTTTCAATATCTACAGACTGGGGTTGTTGTATCCTTTCGAGTCATTGGTAAGACCAACACTTTGTGATGGGAAAGGAGGGCCAGAGGGCGAGCGTGTCCTAGGTTGCTACTACACTGAGCCTCAATGGAAGGCGTTCTTTGCCAGGCACGGCTTTGAGGAGATCATCAACAGGAGGGACGGCATCACAAGCGTCTTCTTCTTGCTGAGAAAACGTGTTGACCCAGTCGCTCCACCGCAAATCGTTCACGTGGATGATCTTCAATGTTCCTGGCTAGAAGATGTTAAGGCCAGGTATCTGCAGCTGCCGAATGAGCCCGAAGACGCCCGGCTGTGGCTGGTGGCCACAACAGAAAACTCGGGGATCTGGGGCATGGTACAGAGTCTGCGCTGGGAACCGGGCTCTGAGAAACTGCGGTGTGTGCACATCGCCAACACAAAACCTGGCTCAATTATTCCCAAACTAACAGCGGAGAGTTCTGAAGAGCTGATGAAGAAAGATCTGGTATACAATATCTACAGAGATGGCAAATGGGGAACATATAGGCAAATGATGATATCTGAAGGTGAGCTGTTCGAAAAATAGAAATCATTTTTTTAGGTTCATAGATAAAAAGTCCTTTGTATAGTTTGTTTTCCTTACAAAATAAAACAAAAATATGACTTACATTATGTAGAATCCTGCTAATTTAGGTTTCAAGTTTTGTTGCACATTGATTTCATACGTTTATACTAGAATTTTATACATGTATGACGAATGGCTGTAACTTCTGATTGCATAAAAAAAATTCTTACTTTTTTTTCATTACACACAACCTTTAAAAATCTGTCTGTATGTCTCTCTCAGTCTCTCTCTCTTTAAATCTTTCTCTCTTTCTCTCTGTCTGTTTCCCTCCCGCCCTCCCTCTCTCTCTTTCTCTCTCTTTTTTTCTCTCTCCCTTCTTCTCTCTTGCTGTTTATTTATATATATATCACTTCCTTTGCAACTTTTCAGACAGAATAGACTCATAAAGGTATTTCCTTACTGTGATCTGACCTGTACTTTTTTCGCTAGCTGTGACATTGGTTTCCTTATTTTTTGTGAACCTACCTCCACGTTTTTCCGCCAGTAAGCGTTAAGACTTCCATTTTTTTCTGAATCTCCTTATTTTCCGTTACGTTTTATGTTCTATCTTTTTGTTTTCCTTCAAGAGCATATACAATCCACGATGAGCCAAATACAAACAATTAGCTCTTTCAATTAGTTTGAACATTATCTTAGTTTTCTTCTACAATGTCTCCTGTAGCTTGTTTTGTTATGCACCCTTTGTATAAAACATTCCAAACTCTTTCACATAAAATTTCATAGAGACACGCCTTATTGAAAGCCCCAAGGAGCACGTTTTTGCCGACTGCTACGTTCCAAGCGACCCTCTCAGTCTCAAGTGGTTCGAGTCGCCTCTCAGCCTTGGTGCCCAGAGCAGCAAGCTTGCACCGTCACAAGATCAGTATACCGAGATGGAAACTTGTGGAGTTTACTATGCAGGAGTCAACGAGAGGGATTTGTTATTCGCTAACGGAACTGTAAAGAAAGAATACCTGCCAGAAGAGTTTTATCACAAAGAGGGCATTTTGGGTGTGGAGTTCTCTGGAAGAGATTCCTCGGGGAGAAGAGTTATGGGACTTTGCGCGCCTCCGGTACGTAGAATATCAAAACCTATCCTCGTGACTTTTTAAGTAATCGTTTTATCCCTATGTTAGGTTACACAGTTTTCACATTGTGTGCTTTGACCACCAAAAAAATAATATCAACTTTTTTTCAATACCATAGATCTAGTTCACAATCAATTTGTATTACACGTTAATAGTGCGTAAAACAGACCTAGAGCACACGTCCGAAAGCTGTGTTTATCTTCATACTTACATGTTGTCACAAACACCAGAAATAATAATCGAGTAAACGAATAAA